>JADGJF010000035.1:17408-50111 GCA_027596845.1 Quaeritorhiza haematococci | reverse complement strand
GGCTGGGAGTGAGGGTTGGTGGTGGTGGGGTTTGGACGTTGTGCGTATCGTGATTAATTGATTTATTAACGGAGTCTGTGGGGGGTCTTCCCGTGGATTTTGATTACAGTCGAAGAAGGAAGAAGCAGAAGATTACATTCGGTGCGAAAATATGGTTACGAAGAACAAGAATTTGTTGTACCAAATCGGGATCCTAGAATGCTCAAAAAACAAATCCGTTTTCGAAGACGCTTTGGTAAGTATCCACATCTCCCTGTCTCCTCCGTCACCATTCCTTTGAATTGGTCCATTGCTTTAGGGGTGTTTGGGTCGTGTTTGCTTTCTATGAGCGATCTCCGGTGTACCGTACTGATTGACCCTTGCGGTCGTGGTGGTGATGGTGGTTGATGGTGTTGTAACAGACGACGTTGCAGCAACGCATGGCGGAAGAAATGCAGTCTACAGAGGAGTTGAAGAGGGATGTTGATGCGTTGCAGAAGAATCGGAAAGCGACTGAGAAGGCTTATGAGGTAATGTGAAAGTGATCTGCTGAATGGAGTTGTGGTGTGCACTTGCCCTTTGTCGGGATGGCTTTGTTTCAGAATTGGTTTGCGATTTCGGTGGATGAATCTGAACTCTATATTTTATTCCTATAATCTCGCCTTTGCATTCTCCGTTGCACCTTTCGATAGGAAATTGCTGCCAAAGCCGAGAAAGTGCGAAAGGAGTTGCAGAAGTTTGAGAGGAATGAGGTGCAACTAAAGGAGCAGGAGAAGCATTTGAAGCAGAAGCAGAAGAAATTGACGAAGACGTTGCATACGGTACGTCTTTTTTGGTATCTTATCTGAACGTTTTCGTCTCTTGCTGGGTCTGCCTCCGTTTTGCGGAAGCTGGGGCGCCATGGTGTCTTCTTCCTCCTCCACACATCGTTTCTGAACTACCTTCAAACCCCAATCCAAACCCCCCAAAAAGGACAAACTCTCCAAATCCGAGCACGAAACCTGGATGAACAATTATACCTCCGATCTTGAGAAGTTGCAGAAAGAGGCGGACGAACTTGCTGAACAACTTAAGGCTGAGGAAAAGGAGTTGGAGAGGATTGGGGAGGGGCTGAGGGGTGAGTTGTGCGAGGGGGATTGGCGTTTCTGATGGCTGGATATGGGGAAACGAAATAGGAACTTGTTTCATTCTGATCTAATCCACCTGGTTCACGTTGCGTTTTCTCTCCGCCGTCCCCTCCTTTCCATCCCAACCCCCCTACCTTCCAAAAGACAAAACCCAAGTCTTCCAAACCCAAATCGAACAAAACCAAAAAGACCTTGCACCCTGGCTCGAAAAATTGAATGCCAAGAAATCCCAGATTGATGTTGCAAGGTCGGAAGTTGAGTTGTTGAAAAAGAAGACGACGCAGGCGAAGGAGGCGCTGAGGGAGGCGGAGGAGGGGTTGGAAAGGTTGGAAGGGTTGAGGAGGGAGAAGGTGGGTTGCTTTCTTTCTGCTGTGGTTTGAGGGGAAGGGGAGAGGTACGGGGTTAATGATTGATTGTTGACTGTGCCGCGACTGGTTGGTTTTTCTTATTTGCGACAGGAACGAGGATGCAAACAGCTGAAACAAGAGAAAGAACAGGTTTTGAAGCGGATTCAGGAGCTTGAACGTATGCTCGAGGTATGTAATCCCTGCAACGTATTTCGTGCACCCACATTCATACATTCCACATGTCGCAACAGTTGCTGATTGTGCTCATCCTTCCATTCACTCGACCTTCTTCTTCCCATGTGCGAAAACTGAAAACCGGGCAAACAAACAAACGAAAAACAGAATGTAAATAAGGAAGATGCGGCGATGAAGAAATCCCTTCTGGCTGCGCGCCAAAAAGCGGATGAAACAAAGATGGCATTGCAGGCGATGGAGTCGAGGGGAAATGTGCATCGCGCTTTGATGCAGCAGAGTCAGTTGGGGAGGATTAAGGGGATTTGTGTGAGTATTCGTTCCCACTGCTGGGAGCATTAAAGTTTGTTCGGCTCTTCCTGTACTGAAGCTTGCGATCGAATGGATGCTTTCTGTTTATCGCTGATTGTGCGCGTATTTCATTCGCCATCGCAGGGCCGTCTAGGTGACCTCGGCATCATCGACTCAAAGTACGACGTAGCCGTCACAACCGCCTGCGGTTCCCTCGAGAATATCGTAGTCGACACCGTCGAAGTCGGCCAAGCCTGCATCGCCTACCTCAAAACCCACAACCTCGGCCGCGCAACCTTCATCTGTCTCGACAAGCTGCGAAACTGGGACGTAAACCCCATCGAAACCCCCGAGAACGTCCCACGCCTCTTCGACTTGATCACATTCAGGGAACAACGGTTTGCTCCGGCGTTTTATCAGGTTTTGCAGGATACGCTTGTTGCGAATGATTTGCAGCAGGCGAATCGGATTGCGTATGGGAAGAGGAGGTTTAGGGTTGTTACGCTTGATGGGAAGGTTATTGATGTGTCAGGGACGATGAGTGGAGGGGGGAATAAGGTGCAGAGGGGAGGTATGGCGTCGAAATTCATTGGGTCTGGTTCCTCGTCGTCATCGAAATCGTCTTCAGCAAATGGTGGAGGTGAAATTATCACGAAGGAACATGTTGCGCAACTGGAACGGGAGCGGGATTTATTGGAGGCTAAGTTGAAGGCTGTACAAGACCAGCGGAAACAGATCGAAGCTGAGATTACGCAATTGTCGGAGCAGCGAATCCAAGCCCTCGACCTTGAGATTTCGAAATCCGAGATGGACCTTTCGAGTGTCGTTAAGCAAATCGCCGATGCCGAGAAGCTTGTGAACGATCTGAAGCATCAAGATCCGGTTGATGAGCGGGATCTCGCGCGTATCAAGGAACTTGAGAAAACCATCCAAAACCATACCCGTGAACTTGAACAAACCCTCCAACCCCGCGTCACCAAAATCGAAACAGTCATCCACGACCTGCAAGAAAAAATCCTCCAAGTCGGTGGTGTCAAATTCCGAAGTCAAAAGGCAAAGGTCGATGACGTGCAGGGACGGATTGATACGACGAATGAGAGGATTACGAGGATGGCTGTTGAGAGGAATACGAGGGAGAAAGGGTTGGGAAAGCTGGTGAAGGGCATTGAGAAGAAGGAGGTAGAGTTGAGGGAGATTGAGGAGGAGTTGGAGGGGAAGGTTGTGAAGGAGTTGGAGGAGTTGAGGGGGAAGTCGGAGGAGGTCAGGGCGAAGGTTGATGAGGCGAAGGAGGTAAGTGGTTGGGTGCGGGTGCTAAACACCAATGGTATTAGTGGTAGCGGATTTCACCCAAGAGACGACTGCATGCATGTGTACGTTCTCTGATCGGTACCAATTGTCATAGCTCTTGTCGGCCAAGGAGGACGAGCTTGAGGAGATCAAAAAGGAGGTGAATGAGAAGACGGAGAGATTGAATGAGTTGCGCCGGATTGAGGTAAGTTTCCTTATCCAGTTTAGCAAGGAGACGTTGCCACGTGACCAGTAGGAAATAGAAACCCGCATTCCATCGCAAACTCTCGATTGTCCTTTTCGGTGCCGATTTCCTTACTTTTCGAATTTTCACAGTTTGAGCACAAAACCCAAATCGATGAAGCCAAAAAGAATCTGCAGGGCGTGACGGAAATGATGAAAAAGTACCAGGCGGATCTGGCAAAGCTGTCATTGCAGAAAACAGGGTACGTGGAACTGTTCTATCGATTCAAGACCCCTTTTATCTGATCACCTGGCTCTAATATTGTTTCCTTTCTTTTTCTTGCGTGATGTTGGCTTTTGTCCCGTTATATTTTGCGTTCTGAAGTTTGGACGACGACGAAGACGACGAAGAGCTCGAAGAGTACGAACCTGAGGAATTGGAGAATGTGGACCGGGATGTTCTGAAACGAGAGACACAAGAACTCGAAGGTGAGAAGACGAAACATGCGGCTTAACCATTTTTGTCTCGCTCCAAAAACAAAATTTTCCGTGCTAACTGGTTTATTTCCCCCTCCCAACTTCTTTCACTCAACTACAATCCAGCAAAACTCAAGAAACGCAACCCAAACCTCCTCGTCCTGCAGGAGTATAAGGAGAAATACACCGAGTACCTGAACCTTGTTGCTGATTTGGACAAGTGTACAAAGGAGAGGGAGGAGGCGAAGGAGCGGTATGATGCGTTGAAGAAGAAGCGGCTTGATGAGTTTATGGTTGGGTTTACGGCGATATCGCAGAAGTTGAAGGAGATGTATCAGGTGAGGGGAAATAGCGGGAATAGGAAGATGGAGAAGAGATGGGGGAAAAGGGAGAAGAGGGGAGGGGAGGCTTGCTTGGCGAGAAAACCTTCTGCGTTTTTTGGAAAATTGCGGGGCTCGTCATTAACCGTTTCACTTATTGCGTATTCTTTTCCTTTTGCAGATGATTACTCTGGGTGGGAACGCTGAACTGGAACTCGTTGACAGCTTGGATCCGTTCTCAGAAGGTATTCTTTTCAGCGTGATGCCACCGAAGAAGAGCTGGAAAAACATTTCCAACTTGTCCGGGGGTGAAAAGGTAAGCTTGTCAGAGATGGAAACGTTGAAGCTCAATCTCGAACATTGCACTTGAGGACGACACTAGAAGACATCACATTCCATTTCGCGGATCTGATACCTCAACCTCTTCATCCTCTCCTGCAACCAGACCTTGAGTTCCCTCGCCCTAGTCTTTGCATTACACCACTTCAAACCCACCCCCCTTTATGTCATGGACGAAATCGACGCAGCCTTGGATTTCAGGAACGTCTCGATCGTCGCGCACTACATCAAGGAGCGGACAAAGAATGCGCAGTTTGTGATTATCTCGCTTCGAAATAACATGTTTGAGTTGGCTGACCGGCTTGTGGGTATTTACAAGGTGAGAATGTTGGGGATGCAAAATAATTGGCATGAAGTGGTCTGCTGTGAATACAGTTCTGGAGGTGTGGGGGCGAACGGAGGGCCATTTGCGCATCGTATCGTTTTCTGCCCCGACTTCCCTTGTCTAACCTGTGTTCGTTTCTTGATTTCATTATCCAAGACCGACAACACGACGAAAAGCATATCCGTCAACCCGCACTCGATTTCAATTATGATGCCTCCGACTGCTGCATAGCGAGACCGAGTTTTATGCACCCTTATGAATGTTGTTTGTAGCCTTTTGCATTATGATATTGGCCTTTATTGGAGAGTTTGTGATGTGTGTTTGTTAAGAGACCTGTTTCGTGCTGTGTATCGAGTCCTTTGCAAGGATGGGAGTTGCTGTTGCTCTCATATCTATCACTTTTGTTACCTTTCCACAGTTTGTGAGAGCGCATGTGTTTTTGAAAAAGGTTTTCATAAACAATCCTCAACATTGCAGCCGCAAGAACGTTAGATTCAGTCTGTTTTGTCGAACACGTGTTCCCAGAACTGGGGTCCGGATGTCGCCTTGCGGTGATTTCTGCTTGTCTTCACTTCCTCAAATCACCAACTCATCTTCAACGAGCTGCAAGCTGGTTGATGGCTCGAACAGTCGAGCTTCGAATTTATCATACGATTCCTCTTGGTCGAAATACCGCCAAATCGATCCTTTATATATAAAACCGACCTCACAGTAACAAGACTCACTCAGATATTCAATAATTCAATGAAGACCTTTGCAACAAGGTGGCAAAATAGTGCAGGAAATGACACACTCCAACCATGTCGGCGATATCACTCAAATAAAACCCGACGGATATGCCTGTATGAGCGAGCTGGAAGGACTCTGAAATTCCATATATGCAGAGCACCTTTCGGACCGGTTACCATACAATCCCAACCGACTTGCTTGGAAGAGTCCCAAAACTGTTCGCATTGCATTGGCTCGGCCCGAGACCCTTCCGCCACATCCACCACTACTCCTGCAGGCAGCCCGTCTCCATCTCCGTCCCCTTCAAGTTCCGAGTTTGTTGGGTTGAGGCCAACACGACTGCCGCATCAGGTATCTTTTTTCTGCAGTTTCATTTTCAGACCTCACATCCTGCCTCACACCCTGCCTCACACCCACATTCCTATCTCCTCTCCTCCTTTAACCTCAGGAACGGCCGCGGAATCCTGGTAGCGAAGTCACCCTGAGACTGTAGAACAGGTTGATGAGGGTGTAGAATTGTGTTAAACGATGGAAAGAGAAAGGCGACAGACATTGGTTTGTCGGAGTTTGTCGGAGTTTGTGGACACGTCGCGTTTCCAGAATCGGGGCTGAACTAACGCGCGTGATTTCTGTCACACGATCGCGAGGAATTGTGGATCTTGGAGTCAGAACTGTTACAGGGACACTGCACTTAGACTGCTCACCCGAAAGACCTTGCCTAACTATATCGTCGAATGCCATTCGTATCATGGAAGTCTTGAATGCGGTTTTGAAGGGCGATGTGTCGCTGCTCGCCCGGTTGCTCAGCGAGGAAGATGGTTACAGACATGGCAGTTTGATCAGAGGGAATTCAACACCTTCCATCGCGACCACAAAACCTACAGCCGCGACGAAGTTCATCGGGGGAGATGCGCACACTGGCTCTTTACCGGCATTACAACCTTTGCCAGCAAAGGCGCTACATAACGTCAATTACGCTACCGTGGAGGAGGGGCGAACCGCACTGCACTTCGCGGCTTCGACAGGGAACATTCAATGCCTTGACCTGCTTCTGAGGCAGGTGCGTACCGCCGGGCCTTTGCTGAATGTCGTTTCTTTTTACAGAACTGTTGTGTGTTCGGCGAAGTCACGAATCTGCAACCAAATTTATCAACTGATTTCATCTGTACTTTCGAAATTTAGCCCAACATCAACGTTAATGCACAGGACTTTTCAGGCAACACGGCACTGCACCTTGCGGCCGCCTGCTCGGAAGCAAATTGCGTTCAGCTGCTGTTGACCGCCGGGGCGAATCCGTTCATCAAAAATTTGCAAGGTTATCGGCCTATTGATTATGCAAAGGAGGGGGACTGCGAGCAAATACTATACGGTAAAGATTTTTTTCACAGCGGGACCTACATTTCAACATATGTTCACGTTAAATGATCCCTTTTCTATATGTATGGATGTCACAGAGCACATGGCTGCTGTGAATATGGTGACTTATGATCAAGTAAGTTTCCTGCTTCGAAAAGGTTGCGGATGTTTGACGTATTGGCGTTTCCAACCGAGATTCCGTTGATTTTCAGAACATGAGCATACCGCTTGCCCAACTCGAAGATGATTTGCCACAAGATGCTGGCACCTTGAAGCAGTTCGCGTTGGAGCTCATCATCAGCCATAGGATATTCCAAGACCGCTGCAAGGTTAGGGCCGAATCGCTTTCGCACCACATAGTCGTACGATATTCGTGCGTTTCTTGCTGTGAGGTATCGAACTCTAATGATGGTTGCGGATGGATATCAGGAAACGATTCACCAGCTCATTGAGGAAAAACACATCGCCTTGCACAAGAATCGTCTCCTTGAGGTTTGGCATTTTTCATGAAAAGTGTATTCGGTGGGTGAATTTATTTTGATCAGGCCTGGATTGATGATTTTTTTCGCTTTTCGGGTCCATTTTCTTGATAGCAAGCATTGGGCATCTCTGACGAAGAGAGCAGCGAGCGCTTCATCGATCATTTGCAGTACTGGCAAGACGAGAATGAAAGACAGGCAGCCACCATCAACTATCTCAAGGTACATCACGATCCTCCCTTTGATATGCCATGCGTGCATTTGTTCGCAAACTAAAAAATTGGTGTGGAAAATAGATCCGGATACAGATGTTGGAACAAGCCGCCTTGCAACAAGAAGAGTATTATCGAGAGAATTTAGCCGACCTGACAAAACAGCATATGGAGCAGCTTCAGGCGATTTTCCGGAGGAATGAGGAAACGGAAAAGGCGTTTGTGGTATGGGGCGAATGAGGAGGGATGAGCTTTTTCGTCCGTGTAAACGGCAGCATTACATGGCTCAATGACATGCACCACTCCACACTAGGCATATCAAAAGAAACATGCAGAAGATATGGCCGAACTGAATCGTTTGAGGTCGGAGATCAGCTCCATCGGGCGGAAAAAGGAATCTCATAGCAAGGCGGATAGTCATTCCCATCAAGAGGTATGCAGTGCAACTGACGACTCCGTTTCGAGGTATCACGGAACATCCTATTCAATCAGGTGTTTATCTTAGATACAAGAACTACAGAATGAGAATGAAGCCCTTCGAGCGGAGCTGGCCAAGGTTCAGGCTGAAAAGGTGACACTTGGCGAACGACTGAAGGTCAGTTTCTCTGCAATTTTGTCCGGATTTGGATTTTGGAAAATATCAACATTCGTTTAATTCAAATGCAGCTCAACGAGAAATTGAAGTCGATGTTGGAAAAAGAAAATACCGAGCTCCGGAATGACTTCAACCAAATGCGCCAGTCGACGCAGCACGCCGGGGTACGTCCTCCCGGCTTCTGCGGTTTTACCGTTCTTTGTCATCCGCTCATGATTTGCTTGTGTTTGTTGCCTTTCTGTGAGCCTTTTCCCGTCGCCATATGAAGCAAACTCATACTTATCACTAACCTGATATCCTGTAGATCCTGAAGCAAATCGAAGACGCCCAAACAGAGCATGAAGACAAAGATGAACTCAATGGAACGATCATATTCACAAAAGGCGAAAGCGGACCAAAAAGGGTTAAAGCGGCGACGTGTGAAAAGCTGGTCCAAAGATTGATGGACCCCAACATTTACGGTAAATATGTTCACGAGCCGCATTTTGTTTGCGTATGATGCAACGACTAAGGTTATTGATAAAAAGCTGCGGGTCAGATCATCAGTACCTGCAGGGGTTCATTTTAAGTCATAAACTTTTCATCGACAGTAAGGTGCTGTTAGCGACACTTACCTCAGCATATCGACAAAATGGAGGGGAAGGGAAGCAAGTGGAGTACGCGCCGTCGCAACAGAAGTATGTTTGCGGTTCGCGGCGACATTCTCTTTTCCCTGCAGAGCCTTCTATTCAAGGTTCATTAATGGCAACATCTTTTTTGCTTCCAGTCGGATCATCAACATTTTGAAGTACTGGGTTGATAATTACTGGTCAGACTTTGAAGATGATCCGGCTCTGATGCAACAGCTGACTTCGTTCGCTGAGAGCACGGGTGATGAGAAGCTCAATAATGTCATGAAGATAGCTGTTTCCCGCAAGGTATGAAAGGGATGCTAATAACTATCTGCATGCTCGTACCAATGATTTCTTATTAACCCGATCGCGTTAAATGGATTTCTTTTGCATAATCAGATGAATAAAGAACCTCCATGGACGCTCGGGCGGGATACACGCCAACCTCCGAAACCCATCCTCCCCAAAGCCTTGACAAAACGGTATTCCTCAGATGCATCCGCGAATCGGGGGAGTAACAACACATTAAGTGACGACAAGGGGTCCACAAGCTCGGGCACCAGCTCACGAGACAGGCCCACATCAGTCAGTCAGTGGAGCTTTGGCAAGTTGCGATTGCCTGACTCAGTCAATGAAGAGACACGGTTCAAATTGAGCGAGGTGGATCCTTTGGAAGTGGCTCGACAGTTGACATTGATTGAGTTTGAGTTGTTTGGGGCGATAAAGGTGAGTAATTGTCCAGAGTTCCGTGCACTTAATGAAATGTGGGGGAATTATTGGAAGAGAGTCGTCCGTCTCTCGCTAAATTTCGCTTCCCGTTTTTATAGCCAAGAGAGTTCTTGGACCTTGGTTGGATGAAACCCGACAAAGAAATCCGTGCTCCGAACATCATGAGGATGACCCGGTGGTCTAATCACGTAGTTAAATGGTTGATCTCCGAAATCGTGCTGATCAAGGAAAGCACAAAAATGCGGGCTGCAGTGTTTGAGAAGATCATCATGATCGCCCAGGTAGAGTTGGTCACGAGCGTCCTTTGGAAACGCCCTCCTCTCTCTCACATTTTCCGCTGACTTTCATTTTGTGGGAAACAGCAACTAGAAAAGTTGAATAATCTAAATGGCGCGAAGGAAGTCCTGGCAGCACTTCAATCGTCGTCCGTGTATCGGTTGAAGAAGACGAAAGAGGTAAATTGCTTGTCTCAAAAGTGGCAAAGAAGCTTCGTGGTTGTATGCGTGTCTAACATGTTTTGTCTGGAAGGCCGTTGGAAGCAAGTACTTGCGTATCCTGGGAGACCTGGTGAAACTCACTTCTAGTGAACTCAACTACAAAAACCTTCGAGCACGGGTATCGAATGCGGAGCCCCCTTTAATTCCGTTTCCCGGTGTTTACCAAGGCGATTTGGTACTGGTTTCTCCAGATTTCTTTTTCTTTTTCGTCATTTTTTGAGTGAGGTGAAACACATTTGAATTTGGCCGCATTCACTCACGAAAATCCGACCTCTCCTCCAGGTCTTCATCGATACTTGCGCCAAAAGCCGACTGGATGGTGGTCTGATCAACTTCTCCAAGATCGAAAAGGAGGCAAACTGTA
Source organism: Quaeritorhiza haematococci (assembly GCA_027596845.1). Lineage (NCBI taxonomy): Eukaryota > Fungi > Chytridiomycota > Chytridiomycetes > Quaeritorhizaceae > Quaeritorhiza > Quaeritorhiza haematococci. Next base: position 39,672 of record JADGJF010000035.1, on the reverse strand, counting down.
TCCTTCAGCTCCAGGTTCGTCTCGCCATTTTTACCTGCAAAAACCAGCTCAATCCTCACTAAGGTCTTAATTTCATTACTTGGCATTTTGTAGACATATCAGCAAGCCCCGTACGTACTAGAGGCGATAGTGGAAATACAGGACTACATTAAAAACTTTGCCGTTTTGGATGACGATCAGGCATACAATCATTCACTCATCTGCGAGCCACGCACTTAATTTCATTCCATAACGCCTTTAGAGTTCCAGCCCAATATTTACCTGCAAAGCACTTTGTCTTAGATTCCATAATAGAATAGATCATTTGTATCAGTAACATAAAGTTGGTCTGTCCACGACTTCACTGCATGATTCACACATCCGGATCCTTTTGCGAGTGACCGCTGCATACAAATCCTAGACCCCCAAACAGGCGGAGGACTGTGGAGGAAGCGAAGATAAGGCCGCCTCAATAGTCCTCAAGGAGGGACGCATGTGCGTTCAACGAGAAATCGATGAGATTTGAATCCTTCCACAAAGTTGCCATGTGAGTTCGTGTGTTTTATCTTATCTCTTTACATTCATACATACACTTTCGTGATTTGTCCGGATTATGAGGTCAACAACACGTTCCGTCAAATTTCCTTTTATTTATTTTCCTCGCGTTATCTCAGGGTGAGAACAGGAAACGACTGATGATATGGATGCTTGAACAACCGGACACGATTCCGTTTTGCCCATATTTCATGATCGTCCCCGACAACGGTTTGACTTGGATTGCTTTCGTTTTGTTTGCTGTCCAGTGAAGTTGCCGTGGAAGGTGATGGAGATGAAGAGAGTGACAAAGCGGCAAGGCGGTTATCAACCAGTCGCAGTAACGATTCAATAATCGTATTTTCGGCCGAGGGTGGTTGTGACAAGGTGGCTTTCTGCGATCGTTTTCGGGTATTTGCAGTGCTTTTCTTGTCGGGCTCTTTCAGATTTCGCTTCAGCATTAGCTGCGTGAGAGCAATGTTGTTGCCGATGCAGACCTTCATCAACGCCTCCAGCTCCTATTAATTCAAATGAAAAGATCAAGCGCGAACTTTTAAGGATCCGCTTCTGATTACGAGAAACCGAGAAACGAAAAGAATGGTTGAAAAGCCTTTACCTGTGTGTACCACTTAAACCACATTTCATTTCCGGGGAATGCGGTTTTGAAAGACGCCGACTGTTCAGACACTGAGTCCGCATTGGAGCTTCCGTTTCGTGAAGGTGGGCCGCTGCGTTTGTTGGTGGACAACATGGTCAGTTTTTCGACGCACTGTTTAGCGGTTTTGAAACTGTTCATAGCGATGTTGCAAATTTCCACATCCTGAACAATTCCGAGCAAACACAAACATTGTTGGTGAATTAGCAATTGAACATCAGATGCTTTTTGGGAAGGATACATTATCATCAGCCATATATCTTACCGAAAGCGACATTGAATCCGCAAACGCTGATTGAAAACTGACAGACTTCTCCTCGTTCGCAACCAACCCCATCTCCCCAAGGCTTGAAAGGAACTGCTCATATGTTAGTGGGGTTGGCGAGCCCAAAAGGGCTAAAATACCGAACCGATGGGCGAAGTGAAGCTCTTCGGAGTAGCATGGGCTGTTGCATGCGGGTGATCGGATCAAACCTGCGCGTTTCATCAAACATGCAACCTACGAAAACGAAGCGAAGCAGCAAGAGCGGTGTTATGTATCACAGAATAGGGTGGAGACTCAATGGTGAGGTGACATAATGTCCCTTGGGGGAGTATCAGCTTGGTCGGCGAAAGTTACCTGAAAAAGGCCTCTCGCAATTTCCATTTTTGCCATGAGAAGGAGTTGCTCATAATACCACGGGAATGCCGCATCCATGAATGCATCAGATGGAGGGTGTGCTCCGCTGGCGACCAGCTCGTTATGTTTATTCGACGAAAATGTTTTTCTGGAACCTTTTGGGGATGCGGTCGAATTGGCTGATTCCGATGATGGAAGTGATGGGTGTAAATGGGGGCGAAGTTGTAAAATTCGAGAGCTCCTTTCGTAATGCTGGAGGTGCATGTCGAATACGTAGTCAGAATACCTGTATCAAAGAAAGGGAGGCACCCTGAGTTAATTTACACATATGACCCTTTGCTCCTGTACGCGCTTCGTAAGTTGCTCACTTACCAAAAGATCATGGGAATCTCATACTCGCTGTACAATTCCAATTGAAATCCACGCAGAAGAATCGCGGACAGAATTTGTAATTTACAATGATACACCCATGACGACAAATAATAAGGAGTGGGAAGGTCCTTTGTGTATTTTCAAGGAGGAAAGTTAGTAAACTAGCACATCAACAAGCTTACACCTCGTGGGATTCTTGCTAAACCTTACCCCGACTTCCACTCGATGCAAAGGTTTCTTTTTTCTTCGAGTATCATTTCGAGAGACTGTTGATTTTTTTTCCAGTTGGTGGAGGTTCTCATCCAACGATTCGATCTATCTCAAAGAACCACAAATTCCAACCCCCATTGGTTAATGTTGACCGGAATCGATCTAGCCAAGTCATTCGGAACACAAAACGCATCTGCGTACCTCCACTTGCAAGGTTTCCCATTCTTGAACTAGATTGACCAAACGACGCCGTTGCCTCGCCAGATTGTAGCTGAACACTTGCAACAGTTGAGACATCGGCTGAGGAATAGTTAGCAAACATCGCCCTATGTGTTTGTGAAGCATAAGGCGAGCTCTTACCTTCAAAGTCTTTTCTAACATGCCCTCGGCAAGAGTCTGCACGTTCGTATCATAATGCCCACTATTCGAGTTGCAAAAATACGGCGGGTTGCAATACAACATGATGGAATCTTTAATCCAGTCCATATATTTGATGCGACCAAATAGTTTATCCTCGTGATGCATCACGGACTTTGTTTGGAGATTGATCAGTCAACGGCAAACCATCATTCGACTGTTCATCGTTCAACAAAATAGCGTACCTGCAGCAGAGATCTGACCAATATGTTAGGTTCGGGGATTTGTCGTGAGAAATAGGACAAAAAATTCTGTGGTCGGGAAATATTAAGACGAAATGCCCTTTCTGTGAGAGTTGTTCCAACTGTGCGATATGATGTTGAGCTGTGCGCAATCAGATGTTGTTACTTGTTACGTACGAGTAATGAGGGTAACGTCCAGGACTGATTCGGCAATGTACAGATGTCCAACAACTGCTGGATCATATTGTGGAATATCGAAAAAGCTTCATCCTTGGGTGTCTCAGATATCGGCCTCGGAGGTGCTTGCGCGAAAAGCTTCCTGTTAAGCATAGGGTCGAAGACATCTGAAACGGCGAGCACCATGCATTAGCTTTGCCGTTGAACACATGAAGACGTGTGTTGAGGAATATCCAAAAATACTCACCACTGACGTCGCTGGCCAAATGCATGGTACTTTGCATGATCTTTAATTCCGACCAAGCTCTTTCGAGGTCTTCTTTAGCCTCCGGAAACTTTCTCATGCTCATGTTCATAAGAGCTGCGTCGAAAAACTACGGAAACACGGTTAGCGTCATAGGAAATGAAAGAACCAGTGACTCCAATTCCAAAATGGGTGGCCTAAACTGCAATACTCACCTTTCGGAATCGAATTCTCGCAAGCAGCGCCTCCACATATTCAAGTTGCCGTTCTTCGGGCAATTCCACAAAGTCATCGGACAGTCCTGTGGAATCACAGATATAGAGCGAGGGTAAGACGCAAACTTCAGGGCCAGTATGCAGGATGTAGCACGCACCATCAATGTTCGTCCGTGACTTCACTTGACGCCATTGTACGAGCAACGTTTCCTCGGCCCTTTGGAGTGCAGCGTTTACTTCATTTTCGGAGGCCCCTGTTTCCAAAGAAAACCCGAACAATTCCTGCGAGAAATCCTCTTCCTGGCTTACAGAAGTGATCAACAATAAGATGAAGATTCGCATATGACTTCAGAGAAAGTAAGCCTCTCGTCACCTGGAATACTCGAGCTTTCAGGATTTCGTTCCTGCTCATAGACGCAGAGTGCAAAAGGGTGCCGATGTATGCTCGTAACAGAGGGCTGGAGATTTCCAGCGGTCGATGCAAATATATGCATGTGAATAGGGTTTGAGACACGAGATGCCCGCTTATCCATCCGACCTCCATAATTGCAAAGAGAACTCATCAGAATCAAGTTCCTGGTTTCCAGTGTCCGAAATCTGGTGGATATGCGAGCAGCATAGTCACCTCTCGACTCAACAGTTCATCAATAACACCAATAATCTGTGCAGCATTAACTGGCTTTGACGCGTCATTCGGAGTGAGCTTTGTGCTGTGATGGTCTTTGGGCACGGACATCCCAGTATCCATTTTTGGATCCATGATCTATCAAAACACCTGTGTTAATGGGAATATCCTCGTGATATGTTTGGAACGACCGAGGAGAATTTCATTACACCCATCTCACCTCTATCGCAGACATCGCTTCATACAAGGAGAAGTTACTTGCAAGAAGAACCTGGCCCACATCAAATTCTGAAAGTGCAGTTGAGAGTGAGAAGGTTATGACGAGACGACAGCTTGCCAGATAAAGGAAAGGTAACGCCCAAATTCAAATAGACTACTGTACCGGCCGTTGCGTCGTCGAGAAACTTTGTTATGTCCTTGTATTTGAAAGGCCACCTGGCACTTTTTTCTATCAACCAAGATAGCAAAGCACGTCAACAACCACGACGATCTCCGAAGTAAGATCCATTAACCAGGACAAACCGTGGGGCATCGTGTCCAGTCTCGATCCTTCTTCCTCGATCCTAAAATCGACGGACATAGTTGCGAAAGAAGAGTTATGTTTGGAATGCCATGATCTGTTTTACAATTGTTGCCACGAGAAAGGTCGGATCATAGTCCACGCTCATTACTGGGAAACGCACGTTCTGAGACCCATTGTGAATCCGTCGGTCGGTTAACCTGAAGGTTGGACTGGTTGGGGCTTGATGGTGACCGTAAGTGAGGCTAGTGAGGCGCTCCTGACTCCTTTCAAAACCAAGTAAGTTTTGTGGAACACGGAACCGTCCTCTGCGTCACTAACATCAACAACATCCCAAGGACAAACTCGACAACCAGGATGACACCCGGTCCAAAAATTCGACCCTGAGCGAAAGCTAAGAATGCCAAGTCTTCGCTGGAAGGGAATATGCAATGCTCTACTTTTAGGCAATCATCTTTGAATGAACCGCTGCAACCTTCTCGGATGCACATTGACTTCGTGAGGTTGACTCCTTCATCGTAATGGGATGGGAACCGGAAGGCTCAGTAGTGCATTCCTTGGTGAAGGCACGCAACTTTAGTATGCTAACTTTGCTGCTAAACCAGCTGCTAATCACAGAACCACATCGTGGGCAAATCGCTCAGTAGAAATCTGAACTCAGCTCTTTGCGACACAAGAATCGTGTGCAACCCTTGCGAAAAGGTCAATGGCAGCGGCTGCAAGGTCAAACTTCGCCCTCTTCTGCGAGCGGGAGCTCAATTCGCGGCTCTATGCCGTTGCTGGCTGGTCATTCGTTCTGCTCTATGTATTCCAAATTGTCTGGTCTTCATCGCTTTGGGATTACATCTATGTGATAGGTAGGTATATGTCACGGATTCCTGGCTCTAAGCAAGGAAAAGCAACTCACATCGATTGCTCCTCGAATCCAGGTTTGTTCCGAAAGGCGATCTCCCTTCAAACAATCGGCGCCAGCCTTATCTGCTATTTGACCTGCGTGATCTTGATCTTCGCGTGGCGGTCGAGTTTCAAAGGTTCGTTCGACAATTCAGGACTGAATCCTGAACACCCTGCGGGATGATGCGCCTAGGACCTTTGACCGCTATCAACTAAGTACTGTGTGTCATCTCTTTCAACTTCCCAGTTCGTCCACGTGTGCAGCGGAACCTCCTTTCATCCATACTCCGGTTCTTCGACAACGATCTGATGTGGAGTGCGGCGCTTCACATGCTCTCCGGGGCGGTATTCTCTGCAGCATACCACATGCTTCTGAGCAACAAACGAAGCGTCGTGTTCGCTTATCCAGAAGGGTAGGATTGAAAACAGTTTAAGTTGTCTGTTCTGTTCTGTCGTGGTATTTAGTTCCTTTCGTGTCTTGTTATGGCCTGCAGCCAATATGGACCCGCCCGGTTGAACGAAAAGACTCTCTTTGCGTTCTTCCATACTGTCACACTCGGAGCGGCGTATGTAATTTACGTGCGCTCTACTGAGCGAGATGTTCTGAGGTTCCCAGCTTTACAGGTGAGTTTCTAGTCTGATGCAGTTGATCGAGCAAGGGAACTTGTTGTAACTGATTTCTACAACTCTCTAGCGTAAACGTCTGTTCCGCTTCAAAAGCCGCATGCCTGCTATTCTGATGGACGGGCTACGTTTCGCTTTTAAGTTTACGGCTGGATACTTCTTGGCATATCTTCTCATCGGCAGCTATGTCTATGATGGCGCAATCAGTACCTTGAGTATCGTCATGAGGTAATGACTTCATTTTGCATTGGTTCTCTTTTTTCGGTATGTTTAATAACCTTTTCGTGCTTTTTTCAGTGTCGTTGGGGAACCATCGTCGCGGTTCAAGTTTTTCGACTACAAAATGTTTATCGATACATTCTGTGGAGGTGTGATGGCATTATCATGTTGGGAATCCCAACGGCATCTCTTCGAAGTTTTCTTCACCGAGGTCCGTTTCGATTTGTGGCATAGCTGGAAGACCTTCGCATCTTGGCTCGGCTTACTAATGCTAATGGTGGTATTTCAAACAAACAGACGATATCAAGCGCGCGTGTCGTTGACCCGATTGGAGTGCTGCTGTCAGGATTGAAGAGTTATCGGGCGCCCTACTTTCGTGTATGTGCTTCCTCTTTGGATCAGCTGGAACTGATCAGTGGTCAAGGGTGATTCATTGTCACTAAATTAAAAATCCATTCTTTTCATATCTTAAACGCCATGGAACAGTACATGGCTTTTCTGGATCTTATCGAATTGGCCAGATTCGACCGAAAACGCAGAGCGATGATTTTCGATGATGTCGACTCCAGTTCAACTTCGTGGGAGCAAGTGTCGTCCCTCTGCATGCAAGTTCTCGATAAACTCAGTACCACCATCGAGGACACGCACCACATTGCCACAGGTTTGTTTAGTCCCTGCATCTATCTTACTTTCCATATCCTTGTAGGGCCTTCGTTCTGAGATATTTCTTTCCCATAGTGGAAGGTGCCCCAACATCCGTTCAGTCACTCGTGTCGGATACGTCAAAAAGTCAGTTCGCAAACCAAGAGGTTCCTCGTCCTCAATCAACTTCGCCCAAATCCGGTGCCAAAACGGACCCCACCATATTCGTGTCTCCCAGCAAATCGTCACTAGTCGGGTCTCTCCTACCAAAACAAATTCTACAACCACAAGACACCAACAAGCAGAGACAAGAACCCCCCTTGGAATCACCTGTTTTTTCGCCAGTGTCGAGTCTACGTGGTGGAACCCCTTCCAAGTCAACGTATCCCCCATTACTACTGCGTTCTTCAGTACCAGAACCGAAACCCACAGGTGACGGAAAAAAGGATGTGATGACTCCGGCAAAAGAACGCGACATAATCGTCTCCACAATCCGGCAATGGATCGAAAAGTATCGGTGGGGCCGGGCTCTTCTTTGTGTCACTACCCAAAGGCAGACAAAAGCGTTGTTCGCCGATATTCAGTTGCATATTTGGGCCGCACAAGGTAATGTGCCTCTGCTGTTTTTGTTTTGAGGACGATCCTTAGTTTGAGATTGCCGCTATTAAACTTTCGTTGTGGATCGACCATTCAACAGCACTTGCAGCTCTCGTTGTTGCTTCAGCATCTGAAGATCGGTACGGGACCGTACACCGCCATCTTCCACAGGTGTTAGAATGCCTTGTGCGGTGCCTTTGCGCGGTAGAACAGCACGCGGCCAAGTCATCGTCGTCAGATCCGTACGTTCGGACGAATCTTTCTCCTTTTTCAGTCCCGTTCCGAGATGCTTCGGGTGGCGGATTCGGCGCTATGAAACCTCTGGAATCTGCCCAGCTGAGGAAAAGGCTACCTGTCGGTAAGGAGAACGGGAGAGCAAACCTGTCCTCCGCCTCCATCACGGTCGGAAGGAAGAACAGAAACCAACCCATGCACAAGCAGACGGCAATCATGATCAACGGTGAGTCTTCACAGAAAGCATCCTGCGTTGGAAGCAACATTTTCCATGGCGAGGAGGATGCTGAAAATGTTTTTCATTTTTTCATGTTAGTGCTCGAAACGGCGATATACCGAATCACGACGACGTTCAACCGGCATATATCAAGATACCAGTTTTCTCCCTTGGTCGCCAAAAAGCTGCAGAACTTCGTTGATTTCAAAGAGTAACTCTGTATCTTGCAAATAATCATCTCGTAAATAGATAACAAACTGGACACGACTTGTTCAAAAAATGTGTATTTGAAACAAGGATGCAATAAATCTACAGGCATATAAACATGATGGATGTGTTCCGTTCGGCGATAATCTGTTCGACTCAATTTCGCTGCCGTTTAGATTCCCGAGTGACGGAAGGTGAGTTCACGCCACGCTTTTTCTATTTTGATAGACAATCCAATCATTAGCTTATAGCGTGTAGGTGTCGGAAGATGAGCAATAGAGAATAAAAGAAAGCGAAACTCACCGTGACTTTGCAGTCATCACTTCTTTCGCTGGTCGTCTTCCTCTCTCTTCCCCCTTCTTTACGCTGTTCCGAATCTTCGCTTTCCAGAATATGCTTTCGTTCTTTGAGGACCTTGATTTCATGTTCGGCCCGGTCTACGTGCCGTTTGAGTTCCAAGAGTGTGACGACGCTTTGCCGGAGTTCCTCGTATCGGGCCATGACAGCGGCGGTCGGCATATGTGGACGTGTTGTTGCTATGAAGCAGAGCAGGATGGCACATTAACCTTTGGATCTCCCTTTAGATTCATAGGAATTGACATACTTACCAATGCCCAATTCATCCAATGTCTCGTTGAACCGCGGTTGCAGAGCGTTCTTGACAGTAGATATTTTCGAGCTCCGCAAATGTACCCCTGGTGCAAGGCGCTCTTTTCTGAGCGGTGATTCTGGAAAGATGTTTGAGTAAGCCGATCCTACGTCCCCCCAAAACCTCAAAATCAGAAAGAGTCACGCTAAGATGTCTACCTTCGGGTAAGGATGGTGTGGGTACTGCATCGTTTTTGAATGTTTTTCCATCTCTGTCCTTTTTTCGTTTGAGAGATGGGGTTGACTCCACAGAATCTTCGGACGGTGCCCGTGCAAGTGACTTTCGTTTTTTATTCTGATATCGCCCATAGTGCAAAGGTTAATTCAACGAGATCCCAGGGAGAAAAAGGTAAGGGCCAGGGGCGCGGCGCTCGAGTTGTACGTTACCTTTGGGGGACCCATTTCAACCGGGCTTGCCGCAGTCTTCTCAGAATTGCTGGGTTCTCTCGCAACGTTCGATGAGGTTGTCATGGGTGTTGTGGGAAGAGTTTGCAGCTCGTGATTGCCCAAGAGTCGTACCAAAGCGTCTCTTTCTTTCATCCACCGTTTTTCGGTCTGCTCGCGGCGTCTGAGCTCGTGGTACAGCATCTCTTCTTCCTTTTCTCAAATTGTTAGAATTATCGTCGCAACTTGGCAAGCAAATCTGTTGCTTGACACCCACCTTGACTTGGTCAGCATTCCGTGAAAATAGAATGTCGAGGTTTTTCTTTCTTTCGACTTCCCGTGCTGACAAGCATGGAAAATAAGGGTGTCAGACGGGACATCAGGAGGGACGACAAGATGTCAAGGCTGTACCTTTGTCGTATACGTAGGCTGCAAGTTCACTCTTTGCATTCGGATCAACCATTGGAGCACGTGCCGTGAGCAACTTTCTTGTTACAGCGTAGTATCGATCTTTGATGTCCTGAAGAACGTGTGCCTCTTAATTACGAGTTCCGATTCTTGAGCAAAAGGAAGCGACACTGCACTCAACATACCTCCATACTACGTTCTTTCCCAGGAAATTGATAGCGGTCAGCAATCACGACAAAGCGCAAATCGTAATCTCGACATAAACTGAAGAGATAATCGGTTTCTTCACGAGACCAATCGGAGTCTGGATGAAGATGCTTTGATTAAGTACAGTATCCTTGAAGGAGAGCTGAATATGAGATGTTGAAGTAGAACACATACCCTCAAGGTTTTTTCGATATTCCTCCTCCGTGTATTCCACCAACTGTATCTTCTTATCGAACTTTGCGAAGTATGACACTACATTAACGGCAGAGCGAATAAGAAAGTCGCCATAGATGTATTCCTTGAGGAACGTTTCAGACGACGTACCCGTGCTGTCATCAACCGCCTTCATCCAATGATGTAGTGTTAGCCCGTCCTTCCTCGCAGGATTTGAGAAAGCTCGCCAATCCCTTTGTGAATATGAACGGACGCGTTTGTTGTGTCAGACTGGGGTCATGCGTTCCAGATCCACAACCTCTACAAAAGCGGACATTACCAAGGAGTAACCCTTTTGCTCATGTTCGGTTTGGCCTTGTACGTCGGTCGAGCCAGAGTGAGCGGTGGTGCCCCCCCGATGAGGGCGTAGAGTTCCCTATTGATGCCATCTGTCGCAAAACTCAGCTTCAGTTGGGGTTCCTTGCCATGGTAACGCACTCAAAGACACAGATAGCATGCAGCCCGCCATTTTTTTATCCCCAACACACCTGGTCGTTTCTCCTTCTCCGGCTTTGATAACTTTCGGGCAGGTGTAGGATCGTGGGGCAGCTGCAGGATATCCCGAATGTCGCTGGAGGTGGCCATTTTGACCTTTGACAGGTTAATTGGACATTGAACCATCCCGGTTACTCACGGTCGTACACGCCGTACACAAGATCTACACCGTCAAAAAAAATGGCCGCGGCGCGCATGTCGACTCGATGCCTTCTGTGGGCACCGCACAGCTCCCTCCTCGCGGGATCATTACCGACTAAGGCGTCGTCCGTACGCATATTATTCCCATCGAAATATCTCTCATCGACTCCCACTTCGCTTTTGCCGGCACCCACAACAACTTCCACCACGACATCTCAAGTACTCCCCCTCAACACACCTCTCACCGGTCCCATACCACCAGTAACGCTTCCGGACGGCACAAAGCAGGCCCCGAAACGCACGAAGAAGACTAAATTCAGAGCCGATGCAAAGGAGCCTCCAACCCCGACCTTTCCCATGTCAGATGGATATTCGGCCACCCCTGAGTTGGTTTACCACGATAATGCTCGGCGTGTTGGTATGATCGGAGTGAAAATGGGCATGACCACGATGTGGGATGAATGGGGTGCAAGGAAAGCCGTTACAGTGATCAAGGTGTGTGGATTTTCAAGTTTCTTGAAAGGGAAAAGGTGCCCGGCTGGCAGACCATCTTGACGCTTAATCCCCCCCCGGTTGAACTACTAGTTCTTCGACAACGAGGTAATCCATACGAGATACCATCCTGCGTGTGGGAAATGGATGGTTACTGTGGGAGCCGTGAACGAACCGAACCTCTGGAAGATCGACAAACCAATGCTCTACTACTTCCGGCGCTTCCGGATCCATCCAAAACGAACGATTTCAGAGTTCGACGTGACTCCAGATGCTTGTCTGCCTTCAGGTAAGAATAGTGTCTGTGATCAAATGATTACCGATGATATCATGAATCGATTGCTAATTTATGTGTGTTGCAACTCTTTAGGGGTTGCTCTGACCAGTGCGCATTTTGTTGCCGGACAGTACGTTGATTGTCAGTCAACATCGTAAGTACAGAACTGGGGCGTGTCGCTTTTTTTTCGCTTTTCTTGTCGTCTGTCTCACATACGTATCTCTTGCCTCAGAAAGGGGAAAGGTTTCGCCGGTGTGATGAAGAGGCACGGATTTTCGGGTTTGCCGGCTACGCACGGTGTTTCCTTGGCACATAGATCAATGGGTTCGACAGGGATGCGAACGGTGAGTTTTGTCGCATTCATGTTGTTCCAACATGAGTAGATATCTAATATTTGTGGTTTTTTAGACTCCCGGTCGTGTTTTCAAGGGGAAGAAAATGCCTGGCAACATGGGTAATGACACGACGACGGTCCAGAATCTGAGGGTATGTTAGTTGCGTTTGAAAACCGTGTCACGTTTGAGTCCGTTTATTGATCCGTGTACGGTTGTCATTTGCAGATTTTGAAAGTCGACCCCCACGAGGATCTCATCTACGTGGCTGGTCACGTTCCCGGCGCTGAAGGGATGACAGTCTATGTCAGGGACGCCATCAAAAAGCTTTGGGCCAAGAAGTGCTTCCCAGTACCCAATGCCGAGGTCCCCTACCCGACATTCTTGGAAGATGCATCGAGTCTGCCTGCCGAAATGCTGCCACCGATGCCAAGTACAGAAGAAGAGCTGCAACGCGATCCGTTCTTGAGGCAGCGTAGAGAGACTGATTGATGGATTCAAACCAAGCACAATACTTGACATGTAGGCTAGTAGCATTCAGTACGAGCATTCCTCCCATGCCCTGCCCCCTTTCCCAGCGCCGACAAACCTCCCCAGAAATTGTATTATACAAGGGTTAGACAAGAAACAGGCAAGAAAGGGGACTAAAACTCCAAACACACGTGTGACCCTTCGCAGGATCATAGATCAGATACCTACTTCCCTCGACACCCTTCTACATTTGCACTTACAGATGATGGTTGCTGGAAGTAAGAGGAAAAGCAAGGAATCGGAAGGGAAGGCTATGCTGCAAGCTATCGTCCGCGGCCTCGGATCTATGCGTGGTGCGTTTGGCGCTTTGTTTCCGGAATGGTGCATGTCCCTTTCCTGGTGAAAGATCTTGCCAAACGGACGTGTGGGGCTCTAGAAGTAAAAACTCGACCTTGACTTGAATGCACCCTTGCGTTTCCATGTAGACGATGACACCGCTGAACCTGCAGTGTCTTTGCTGAATGCCGACCATTTCGGGTTTGCGTCATTTTCGATCCCGTGGTCGAAGAATCGGTTCCAACTCCCACGCATAGAAGAGCTGGAGGAAGAGGAAGAGCAAGCCGACGACCTCACCAAGCAATCAAGCGGTGAAGTTGAGTTCAACGATGACACGGATGAAGACGCTGGCGGTGCTGCTCCCCTCCAAGGCCATCATGACAAGCAAGATCAGATCAGTAGGAACAAGAAAGGCAGTCGCGACGAAAACGAGGAATTCGAAGACCGCTGTGATCAAGGTCAAATGAGTGCTTCTAAAGCTCATCCACAGAACAGCAAGAAGTCGGTGACCAAGATCACGTCTGCCAATGCTTCGAAATTCTTGGTGCCCCGCATGAACGTGGCGTCTTCCGCTCCCCTTGCAAGGATGTCCAGCGTTACCTCTCAGACATCTAATGCGGATGGAAGGTAGGTACCCGAGAGAGGCAAAGCGATGCTCTTTCGGCAAACTGGTGCTCCTTCGTTTTGAGGCCCTTTGGCTGCATGCATGACAACGATACAGCTGAACTGAAGGTCTTTGTTCTCGATTACTCGGTAGTGATGCCCTCGCCTTGATTTCGGCTGTGGATGGTGATTTGATGTTTTTTGACTCTTTGAGTCTCTACGAGTTCTCTTCACTTTAGTTTCCGCATGAATGTTTGATCTGATATTTGCTTCATTTCACCCAGCCCTGTTTGAGAAGTTTGCCACAGATTATGCCAAGACGATCAATACAACGATGGAGGACAGTCTGACGCATGTTGCCGACCTGCTCCAAGACTTCGTTGCCTTGCAGGAAGCCGAAATGTGAGTGTATGGGATGGTTCACTTTGCACATAACAAGTAACTCACCGCTCACCGTCTTCGGTCTGCTATTGCAGTGAGCCTTTGTTTAGAGAACATAAACGGAAGTCCGACGAAATATCTGAAGAATGCGCGACGGCAAACAAGAAAATTCGAACATCGTTTGAAAGACATCAGGTAATGTAGTCGATATTTGGTATAGTTGGAACGATCAAAGTTAATCGCCTTACCCACTCTCTTGCTGAAACAGATGGCTGCTATCGCGCTTTTCGACAGCTATGAGAAAAACTACTCGGCGATACAAAAATGCAGACGAGCATTCGATAAGGATGTGGACGATTTAAGTGAGTTTTTCGCTTCGAGGCCTTTTTGACTGCTCAGGTGTGTGCGGGTTATTCACATCACACTTTCTCGCATGATTAGTGAGGACATATCAATCTGGGACTGCCACCTTGAACTCACAATTGCGGAAGGAAGTCGGCAACTTCAAGAAAACCGTTGGAAAACTTGGAAAGGTTCGTCTTGAAGGCCTTCCGAAAGCCTCTTTGTCACCGCCGCAAAAAAATGAGATCTTACATTCTGTTTCTGTTTTGTGCAGGGCGATCAAGAAATGAACCAAATCAAGAAGGTATGTGGTTGCGCGTGGATCGTATGTCCAAGTCAACGCCAAATGATTAACCACATCTTTGAATTCTGTCTCTGTTCTAGTCCTTCATGTCTTTGCTCGGTGGCCTTGGTGGCTTCTGATTCCGTAATGTTCCTCACTTATAAAAACTTATAAAGACTGAAATAACGATATGTGTAATGGAAATACTATCATGTTCGAATATGAATGACGCATTTGTTCGTTTGCCGTTACCGAGTTTCGTACCATCTGTATGGGTCCTTTGTTGTTCCGAAGCTGAGTATGATGGGTCACACAAAGTCCCTTTTTGTCCCCCCCTCTCCGCCAGGTTCATTGCGTGCATTCAAACTCTGAACCAGTTCAAACTTACGTGGTCGCGAGTGTCTTTGCCATCGCCTTCACTTCTCTACTCCCCTTCACCATGACGGCCAAGTACGTTACGATCGAAGCCAAAGGGAGCTTTGCCATCGTCACTATATGCAGAGAGCCTGTCAACTCGATGAATCTCGACTTGTGGCAGCAACTGCTTGATACACTCACCGAACTCGAAAACGACCCGAAAATTCGCGCTGCCATTTTCCAGAGCGGTTTGAAGAGGGATGTTTTCACGGCGGGCAACGATATTACCGAGCTTTACTCTCCGAAAACGAATTTCGAGCGATATTCCAAGTTCAATCTAGTTCAGAACCAGTTCCTTGCTCGGTTGTATCGTAGCCCGCTCTTCACAGTTGCAGCAGTAAGAGGCGCTTGTCCCGCAGGGGGTTGTGTCCTTGCGATGAGCTGCGATTACCGGGTCATGACGGAAGAAGGGTCCATCGGTCTCAACGAAGTGGCGCTCGGCATCAGCGTTCCGCTTTACTGGATTCCATTGATGGTATCTCTTGTTGGTCAAGGGAAAGCCGATAAGCTTATGCAGTACGCGGTGATGCTGAAGCCCGCCGAAGCGCTCAAAATCGGACTCATCGACGAAGTTGTCAAGAAAGAAGATCTCCTCGCCAAGGCTGAAGGAATCGTGGCGAAGGTACTGCGGCTTCCAGATGAGGGACGGTGGGATACGAAACGAAAATTGAGGCAGGAGTTGTCTGAGAAATGGGAAGCGTATGCAATGGGCGACGAAGCCAAGGTCAACTGGGACCTTCTTACACAACCTAGCACGGTGAAGGCTCTGGAGGGTGTAATTCAGAGATTGTCGGGAGGGAAGGCTTCGAAAATGTAGCAGCAGTAGTAGTAGTATATCAGAAGTGGAACAAATGTGTTGTGGAAACGTGTAAATACGCCAAAAGTCGCTATGGAACAGACTAATGGACTGACTCAGGGACTGACTGTGGATCCTGTGTGGATCTCTCATAGGTACATCCTGCCCAAAGTTCTCTTCGCCAGTTTCCGGGGCGGTCAGTAGTAGTCGGACATCCAAAGGTCCACCATCCCGCTCCGCCCCGGCGATCCCCTGTCAACCTGTTGTCGACCTTTCGACCCCCGCAACACGCGAAATAAAAATTTCCACCTTTTCCCAGACCCTTTTGCACCCCTTTCTACACCACGTACAACAACAGCACCAGATCCGTACATAAACGGTCAGGCATTTTTCAGGGTTCTTTGCAGGTTCTTTGCGCATGGGTGTCGAACTGAGGCTGGCTGACAGGTTCCTCTCATGGTTCTCGTCGTTATTCAGGTCTTGTGATATTTGGCCTCAACGCGTTTTTACTGGCGTTTTCACTGGGGATTGGTAACACACGCCGCCCCATTTCTCAGGTAAACGTGTGAAGTCAAGCTGGAAGTCAAGACATCTTTGAGTCTCTGACGTCAGTGACATGTGCGAAATGCCTTCAGCTTTCTAGGCAGCTGCCACTGGGTGACCGATTGCAGTATATGTTGCAGTTCAGAGTCAGAGCCTGTGGGTCAGAGCGCAAAATGTCTGAACAGATGTCGTTCCCAGAAGAGATGTGTCCTATCAAGGATTCCATAGGACCTCTCAAGAACCATTTACAGTGGGGTAGCATCAGGGTAGCATATACAAATAGTAGGGAGGGTCAAGTGTGGATGGACGGAAGCCGATCAAGGGACTAAAAGTACAAGTCACTTGTCTCTGGATGTTGGTTTTCATGCTTCGATCCTCCAAAACGCGAAGGACAGGTATACACCAGGAGTTGTACTGAACGATTGAAAACTTTTGCCAAGATACCCATACGCTATAGGAAAACATTTTTTCTGTCGCGTTTGACGCGTCCGAGTCTCTGCATCCGAGTTTCTGGTGCTGGTGTGCAAGATCAAAGATGGGCTTGCGACTGCCCTCGGTTCGTTTTTTGCCAGCGACCGTGGTCAGTCAATCCTTCATCACATGGCATATAACCGTTTATATTTCGAGACAAGATCGTCAAAGTGAGGTTATATAAAACTTATAGAACAGACCTGTTCGATGAAGCCTTTTCGGTCGGTTTCCGAACTCAAGATTCAAGTTCTACTAAGACCCTGTCCAGGGCCGCATTCCAGTCGGCGTTGCATTCCTCTCTCGTCTTTCACAACCCTCCTGCCCTCTCTCTCTTCCCTGCCACAATCCGTTTTTTCGAGATGGATTTCTTTGCCAACCCCTCACGACAGCACCTTCCATCGACGTCCATTACCACCACAACATCTGCCAACCATGCACCCACATTGTCATCAACATCTTTGTCTGGATTGAGTGCTCAAACTTTCGTGAACACGTTGCCTAACGCACTCAACGACCTAGTTTTTGATTTGGTCACAGCTAACAACATGTCCTCAAACGCACAGCTAAGTGCCCCATACCTCCCGCGGAATCCTCCGATCAGCACATCCTGCACTTCAGATCTATTGATGGTTCCCAACTCGACGACAGCGACGCTTTCGATGAGATTACCACCACCCTCTTTGCCGAGACTTTTGTTGCGCTCAACAGCAGCAACATCCCCCATGCTGAGGAGGGAGATCGAGTTGGCGGGTTCACACGACAAATACACACCTCCATCCTCACCGCAACATGAATACCGATCTCCAGTCACCAGTTCGGCAGCAGATATCCTGGATTCCATGACATCCGCACCCATAACGCCCAGAGACAGCCCACTGACGTCTCCTCACATCCCCAACTTGATGGCGCCACTGACGAACTTCAGCCGAGAATCAACCATGTTTTCAAGCAGCACCGAACACGTTCATATGGCGGGAAGATCAGACATCAGCTTTGCAAATTCGACGTCTGTGGTTGCCACTCAGCCTCTTCAACCGCTCCCGCCTCTCGCACTCGAATCGAATATTCACCTACCAACATCACTGTCAACATCAACGTTTGCTGCCCCAGGCCCGTCAATACTAGAAAACACATCCAAACCTTCCCTCATGGACACATTGTCGGCGGATCAACTGTCGTCAAGACCCGATCAAGAAATGTTCCCACTTCCCCCAAAAGACTCGACAAACTCCGACGATGGTTCCGATGAGGCACCGAACATGGCATTGGCGAAAATTCAACCCACCGATGGCAATGCTGGCAAGAAATTCTGGTATCGCTGCTACGTCTGTACGAAGGTTTTCAAAAAGGTTACTAGCTTCAAGGCTCACTTTCGGTCACATCGGAACGGGAAGCCGCACACATGTGACATTTGTGGAAAAGGGTAAGTTCTTTTCTTGGATTTGATTTCGTTTCTGGGATTTATTATTATGAATTTATATCTCACCGGCTCTTTCGTTTGTTCCATTACAATATCAGTTTCATGAGAAACCATGACCTGAAGAGGCACGCGACAAGTCATAGCAATAATACGAAACCTTTCAAATGTGACAACTGCGGAACGACATGTAAGTGGCCATGGATGTTGACAACACATCCTTTCTTTGCACTTCAGTACAGTCGCATTCAATGAATGCTGATGTATCTCACTCATTATTATCAGTTTCGAGATTAGACGCGCAGCGAAGACACATTCGCGCACAACGGTGTGGGCCATGGCAGGAACCGATGCAGCCCGAGTCAGAAAACCTGTAAGCGAAGACAGGCCATATTCGACATACGATCACCCCATCGAGTTACTCGAAGGCCGACTCGAAGGTCTCCAAGTCCAGCGATATATACCCATCCAAAAATATTAATATTAGGGCATCGTTTCAGTTTGCCTCACCGCTATCATTCATTTATCCACATGTATATACAGGATCATAGAGAAAGAAGATACAAGATACCAAGTACCTTCCAACAAGTTCAAAGTTATACTCTGTATATCATTTGCAAACCGGATAGGACATCCCAGGTGACTTCACAAGCGACTAAACCACCATTTGAGCGGCCAAGCCTGTGCTTCAACTTGACGTTGCAACAGCACTGAGTAGTTTCAGGTCGGTGCTGACCTGGGTATTGACTGAACCACCAAACTAAACCCATTATTTTGCTGGTGAGAACAAAGTGAGGATTCGTAAAGATAAAAAAGCTTCACATTTCTTAGTGAGCAGTTCCTTTGCGCAACTGGTGCCAGTGTGGAATCTTGCCCCAAGGACACTTGCAATCACACCTGCAATCATTGTTCTTTGACTTTCATGAAAACTCGACGCCCGGCTCTAAATCTCCAGCTCAATTTATTTCTGACTTTCTGTGTTTCCTGTGTTTCTGTCGGCGCTCGTCCCTATACTTTTGCGTAACACTCGGTCCTACACCTTTGGAAAGAACAAGAACACTTCTGGCGACATCACCTCAACCACCCGCTCAACCCTTCTCCCGCGCACACTATCGCCATGGCTGACATGAACGCTATTAACAACATCGCCAAGTCGTTCGTCGACTTCTACTACTCGACCTTCGACGCCAACAGATCTAACTTGCGGCCGGTATACGTAAGTGTTGCTTTCATCTTGAACTTCTCACCGAACCTTGTCAAAGGGGTCTCTTTCTCTGAGAAAATTGGGAATGGGAGAGGAGATACCATTAACGACGGCTTGCTTATCTTGGAAGCTGTGGCCGGTTTGAAGTGTTTGGAGGCTTTGTGTTATTTTAGAAGCGATTTCAGGCACCCAACAAAAGCTAACGGTTTGTTTGTTTCACACCGATTTTGACGGATCTACAGAAAGACGTTTCGATGCTCTCCTTTGAAGGCCAGCACACGCAGGGAGTCGAAGCCATCATCCAGAAACTTGTGGTATGTGTTCAGACTTGGACACTTTTTCTGGGGCGTTATGGGAAGCTTTTATCATGACATCTCACACTCTTCGTCTGTTCTTTACTGGGGGACTGTTTGGGTTTAAAACAATCACAGGGCCTGCCTTTCCAACGTGTCCAGCACCGTGTTGCAACCATCGACGCTCAGCCCGCAAACCCTCAACTCGGCTCCATCATGGTTATGGTCACCGGCCAGCTTTTGGTATTAAATCCTCACACGCCCTTTTTGCATGCAGCGAACCGACGCTCGTTGCGTCCTATCAGTGCACTCCAAAGCCACGTATCGGCCATTGAACTCGATTTTGATTGATGCATTTTATCTGTATGCAGGTTGACGAGGAGCAGAACCCCCAACATTTCAGTCAAACATTCCAACTTGTCCCCGAAGGCCCTTCCAACTACTTTGTTTACAATGGTGTGTATGCGATACAAGCGAAGGTTTTGTTGTTTGCTAGGCAACTTACCGTTACTGACTTACTCCTTGTTCTTTATCCAAAGACGTTTTCCGGTTGAACTGTAAGTATGAACCTTCGCACATAGCTTTTGGTCTTGAACAAAGCTTTCGGACTTTTGGTCACGGACTCACACAATTCCTTTCGACATTATCTTATCTACCAGACGGTTTCTGAAGTGAACCTTACGAGAGAGTTCCACCCTGAAACAATAAAGGTCATCGGACAGAAATGGTTTATTTTACAAAGAAAATGATGAAAACGTTCGAAATAGAATGAAATGTGGCCAGGTCCATGCGCTCGACTAATGTCGCAGATTGAAGATTTTGCGATGACTGGTGGGGAAAGGAAAACCGTTCGAATATGTGCACAATGTCAACCGTCATCATCGTCATCATCGTCATCAACAAAAGCCGCCCACTTTGATGAAGTCGGTGGTCGTTGCTGAGAGGGTTTTGTGGAGATATCACTTCTTTGTGTCCGTGTTGCCCGTTGGAAGTTGAAAACTTTCCTTGAAGGATCGCGCTGATTCCGATCGACGTGGTCTGGCTCGTGTAGTGTTTGATCCGATCGATGACTGGCCGTGGACGATCTGCCGGAAAATGTATGATTCTGAATGCCTCCAAATGGTCGATGATCGGAATGATCATGTTCTGGAACCGGCTTGAAGCCTGTTTTACTCGTGCCTTCTGAGCGACTTCGGACACTATCCGACCAAGCTGTTCTATTCAAATCGGCGCCATCGTTCCCCTCTTCCGATTTTCTTCTCTTCCGATGGATTTCGGGCTGGTATCCGTCGTCATTGCCGCTGTACTGTCGACTTGCAGCGCGCGTCCGTTTCGATGTGCGACTGGTTTTGGATGATTTGGAGGATGGGGGTAGGAAGGAAACCGATCCACCAAGGCCCATCTACATCAACACAGGAGGGGAAGGAATAAGACACTGCAGCGTGCTTCGCAAACCATTTCACAAAGGGGGAAAACATACGGCACTGGCGTAACTTACGTCGTTCGTAACAGAAGCGTCTGGATCAATCCAATCCTCATGATTTTCGTCTTCATTTATAAATGCAGCCCACCTCGAACTCGTCCTTTCGTCGCAACGGGGTTCTGCATCCAGACCATAATCTGGATAGTGTTCTCTTACGTGTTCTTCATATTCATACCCAGACTCCGACGGGTCGAACCCTGCCATTCCCCGAGCATCAGGAGGAGGGTTTGCAGACAGATATGCATCCACCTGTTCTCTCAGCTCCCCTCTTTTCAAGTTGTTTTCCTGCACCAATTTCCTGCACTCTGATGCAACTTCTGATTCGAAGAAGACCTGTGTGGCAAAAGGCGGTGATGTTCATACGGAGGGAAGAAGACAGCGAGAAGACAGTCTGAGTTTGCCTGGTTTCAGCCTTTTTCTGACACATTTCCACATTGGGTTGACATTCTTTTAGGACAAGTTGACGAACTAGGGGCACCCAACTTGTTTCAAGCTTTGCTTTTCTCCGCATATTTTGCACTTCCAAGATTTGGCCTTCTTTGCCTGGAGTTTGGATATGACCAACAATATTAGTGATGAAAAAGGTCGGACACCCGCAACAACGGGCGTCAATCAACCCCGCATTGAATCGCGATGTTGGGTCAGGGTGAGGGTACCTGTTGGACCTGGAACATGCCACACGACGAGGAATAACATCGGACGACCTGATATACTGGCATGGTATTCAGGGGGTCAGCGGAGGTCAGGTCAAGAGTGCCCCAAGCGTTGTCGTCGGGACGTGGGATGCGAGTTCGAAGAAGGGAAAGCGGTTGTAACACAAGGTGCGAGGGAAAATCATAAATGGGTGGAAAAATAGCAGGAAAACTCTGTTGTCAACTGAGCATTCAAACGATCGCGCCCCTTTCCGGGTTCCGCCGTCTCTCCACACTACTCTTGCAACCTATACGGACGTCATCATGGCAAACCTCACAGTTCGGCTCGATCTCAGACCAGCAACATCAATGTCGTAACCGAAACAAGGTTGGGCTCGGTTTTGTTGCGTGTGTTCCGCGGCTCAGAAACTCCGACGGAAGGATCTTAAAGCGGTTTACATCGTATAGATCCCTCCGTTGTACTTCCGTTGGACCCAGTGTTGCCACAACTCCAGCCCCAAAGACTCCCACCCCCGCCCCCCCCCCCCCAAGCGCCCAAGAAAAAGGGGGCCCAGGACCCCCCCCCCCCGACCGGGGGGGGGGAAAAAGACC
>JADGJF010000035.1:0-17398 GCA_027596845.1 Quaeritorhiza haematococci | reverse complement strand
CAAAGACTCCCACCCCGGCAACCCACCCTCAATCCTCCAAAGAAAATGCGTCCCCTGAACCCCAACAGCCCTACTGGTTCAGATCAATACTCCCGTCTTCTCTCGTACCGTATGCCCTCCTTGCCAGAATCGATAAACCTGCTGGGACGCTTTTGCTTTTCTTGCCTTGCACCTGGTCCACAGCGATGGCGACATACCACTCTTCTTTCACGGCACAGATGATACCTTTTTCGGATATGGTGGGGATGATGACCTTATTTGGGATTGGGGCATTCATTATGCGGGGAGCTGGCTGTACGATTAATGATATGTGGGATAGGGATCTGGATAAGAAGGTTCGTTTCTTTGGTTTGTAGAAGGGATTTTTGGCGTTTTTGTGCACTTCCCAGGTCAGTCTATTCATCAGGAACCAGCCGCGTGGAGAAATCGCTAATGCCTTCTGCATTCCTTCTCCGGAACTAGGTTGAAAGGACACGTCTTCGGCCTTTGGCTGCTGGAACAGTGACACCTTTCAACGCGTTGGTATTCCTCGGTGCACAATTATCAGCAGGCTTGATGGTTCTTACTCAGTTCAATTGGTACAGGTAAGATCGATTTGAACCGGAATACGGACTTCGACCCAAGATGATCCTTTAGATCCTATACGGGTTTGACGTGGTTTTAATGTTTCAATTGACTATCCGTTCCAGCATCGCGTTGGGTGCCTCTTCTTTGGCGCTGGTCGTCACATACCCTTTGATGAAAAGAGTCACATACTGGCCGCAAGCGTTTTTGGGGTTGACGTTCAATTGGGGATGCCTGTTGGGTTGGTCAGCTATGCTGGGATCATGCGACTGGTCAGTCGTCCTTCCTCTATACGCTTCCGGTGTTGCATGGACATTGGTATATGATACCATTTATGCTCTGCAGGTCGGTACATTCAGTCACAATTTGCTTCTTGAATAAGCGCATTGGTAGCGTATTTCCTCTTTGCCTTGCTGACCCTGATCTCTTTTCTTTTGTTGATAGGATAAAAAATGGGACTTGCAAGCGGGCATCAAATCTACTGCCATTTTGGCTCACAACCGGACACACCAGTTTTTATCAACATTCGCCGTGTCGCAGTTGGGGCTCTTGACAATGGCCGGCATCTGCAACGGACAAGGTCCGCTTTTTTACATGGTATCAGTTGGTGGAGCGGCAGCACATCTGGTTTGGCAACTGAAAACGCTTAATGAACATGACCCAAAGAACGCGTGGAAGAAATTCAAGGCGAACGTCACGTTGGGTTGGATTGTTCTTGCGGGAATCGTGTTGGATATACTATGGACACGGTGGAGACAGGAGAAAAAGAGAGGAGGAGGTCGAAAATAGATCGGTAATAGAATAAATACATAGAAACATTTCTATGATGGGTATATGTAGTTCGGGACCGAAAATCATGAATACTTGATATATTGATCAGCATTTAGACGCCTTCTGGTGAAGGTCTTCTCTGGATTTGCTCTATATATCATTTGAATCGTTTCGTACTGTAAGCGGAAGTAAAACAGGAGATTATCAAAGCGACCATCATATGGATGCCGTTGGATGGAAGGTGTAACAGTTTGCGAACCACTATCGGGTGTTGATGTTGGCATTGCGTTCTCTGTCGATTGTACTGATGTTGAAGTTTCCAAGTCTGTATGTTGTTGATCCTTGTCGTTGTTTGAGTGTTTGGTGGTATGTAATGTATGCTCCGGGACCTGTCGTCTGTTGCACCAGTCCGGCCCGTAAATCTCAGCATATTCCCTGAAAAACCAGTAAATCGCCTCGATTGTGGCGAGATGGCTTTCTCCAAAGCTTGGGAAGGAAAACAAGAGCAGAGATGTCAGCACAGTCGCGTTTGTTGGACACTCAGGAAGAACACTTTCTAGTATCTCCTGATGTCAGAGCTGTGTGAAGGGTATCATCAAAAACTTACTTTTGATATCGCCAAAACAGTGTTTTGCGACTTTCAATCTTTACGAAGCGGAATCCTTGCTTCGACAAGACGCGAGCCATACCATTAGCTTGAGACCAAGTCCCGTCAATGACAGCAAGTCGATCGAAACTGGATGGATCAATCTTGTCCAATGTCACGGCTTGCTTTCATGGGATTTGAATAAATAAGGATTGCAATGTAGCCAAAAGTATTGTTTGCAAATGAATTTACGAGTCCATGCGGCGGAAACAATCCAAACGAAATCCAATGTGTAGCTCGTTGAACGAACCTCGGTCGGATAGAGCAGGAGCGTTCGATCAACGTCAATCGACCCGTCCGTGAGAACGGCCGGCAGTCCATCGTCAACGAACTTGTGGATGATTATCTGCGTTGTTTCTGGACAGACGATTTTTGCGTGTGCGGTTGTGGATTTTCCTTTCCTTTCTCCAGGATGCCGAAAGCTTTCATCAGGCAGAGCGGCGCAAGCCATTATTCACCCCCATAACGATCAAGGTCAACATTAGTTCCTTGTTATCTCGGGAAACCTCTTGACAAAGGCAAGGCATAGGGAGCAAGCTTACATGTCCAGATTGATTGGGAGGTTGACGTGCGGTGGTGTATGAGGCGGTATCGGTATCAGACATTGAGGGCAGTAGAGCTTATGAGACGTACGACAGCGGGGGCATTCACCACGGGGGGCGTCAAGGTACGGCTCTATGTCCATAGTCTGCAAGTGTGCGAAACTATGTTGTTGGTCATAATCATCTGTAGGTTGGTATTGGAACTTTCACAGTCAATTATTTGCAAAGCATCTTGATACAGAAGGGCGATGAAAGAAGGAAATCTGACCTTTGCCGTCCATGAGTCGTGGTCAAATATCTTCGCCCGTGTCTCAGATGTCAAGTATCTTTTCCAGCCTTTGGTGGTGTGACAGAAGGTGACACATATCCACATTGCTTTTTTGGTGCTCTGTCCAGCATGTCGAGCGCCTACAACGGTTCTTCCCAGGTGTTTGTCCTGGATCCGACACCGGAGCTGCGCTCGATTCTTACCATTATTAGAGACCGCGAAACCTCTCGTGGGGACTTCATTTTCTACTCCGATAGGATCATCCGGTTATTGGTGGAAGAAGGTGCGGTCATGGGCAGGGAGCGTTGGTGTCTGTGGCAATGTCAACTATTGGAGTGTTCTTCTCCAGCCCAACCATCTCTCTGAAGCCGAGGTGTTGAATGGCAATACGTTTGTTGGGTTCATTTCGTGGAATATGTCTCGCGCGTTGCCGGGCTTCAAAGTTACTTTGATAGCTTTATCCCGCTATCGAATTCACACGGATCCATTTTCTCTTGGTCGGATACATATATGCGCACACAATCAATAACGATCAATGACATTCGAAATCTCATCCATTACAGCGCTGAACCACCTTCCGTTCAATGAGAAGACCGTTGTCACTCCGACAGGTGCGAATGCGATCTCGTACACTACAACAAACGTGTGCTTGCTCAACTCCTGAGAGACTGGTTGGGGCGAGGTCCCGTGGGGTTATCTTTATTGCATCCTGAATGGCCTTACCAACATCCCATCATGCTTTTCCCGCGCTTCAGGTGTGGAATACACGGGGTTGGCCTTCAAGGGGCGGATATGCGGTGTTTCTATCATGAGGGCGGGTGAAGCTATGGAACAAGGTCTTCGTGATTGCTGCAGGTATCAATAATCTTCCCGTATTGTATACCGATTT
Source organism: Quaeritorhiza haematococci (assembly GCA_027596845.1). Classification (NCBI taxonomy): domain Eukaryota; kingdom Fungi; phylum Chytridiomycota; class Chytridiomycetes; family Quaeritorhizaceae; genus Quaeritorhiza; species Quaeritorhiza haematococci. The sequence continues at coordinate 13,718 of JADGJF010000035.1, read as the reverse complement.
CATATGCATGTTCTTCCAATCCCTGGCCGCGTTTCTGGTGGTTGACGAATAATGACAAATCATACAATAGGAGCGTACGCATTGGCAAGATTTTGATCCAACGCAATGAGGAGACCGCGCAGCCACAGGTACAAACAGTTTTTGAGCGGCTGATGTTTCCGTACTGACAAGTTCTGATGATTCTTTGTTGGTGAATTTTCCCGCAACATCTTTCATTCCCAGCTATACTATGCCAAACTTCCTCCGGATATCGCGGGGCGATACTGTTTGTTGCTGGATCCCATGCTTGGTACGCTCACATAACAACAAATGCAGCATCTGTTAGCGGTGATACTTAATCGGGATTCCTTCATACAGCTACCGGAGGATCGGCCAACAAAGCCATCGAAGTCCTCAAGGACCACGGTGTCAAAGAAGAAAACATATTATTCGTAAGTGCGAATGGTGTTTTGCCTCGAATTCACAATGGTGTTCCGGGCCGTCAATTTCCACTCAAACGAATACCTCGGTTCGTCACTGCAGGTGAACCTCATTTGCTCTCCGGAAGGTTTAGAAAAAGTTTTGGCAGAATACCCGAAGATCAAGATTATCACAGCCGAAGTCGACACACATCTAAACGCCAAAAAGTACATCATTCCGGGTCTTGGCGATTTTGGATGGTACGTGTCTTTATCTTGCAAGTTCCCTTTTCCGGTTCACGCGATTGCTAATTGGTCATTATGAATGCAGTCGCTATTTCGGAACGGACAATTGAATGAGTGCAATCTTAGCTTCGTCGCTTCGTCTCGACGCAAAAACATTGCTAGTATTGTATGCTGAACGGGCTGGAAGGCTTGGCCCCGGTTTGAGGCAACCTCGTGCATGTGTACCCTCCGTGCTCACTGACAGGGCCCGTACATCTCCCCTTAGGGCCTTGGTTTCAATGGAGGTACGGTTAGAGTAGCCGGCCAATGGACTCATGTCCTAGAGAGAGATTCGGAACACTCGCCATGGTGTAGAGAGAGTTTGAAGAAAGAAACTAACGAAACAATTGATCGCTTTGGGGATAGTACATGATGAAAGGTCGGCCTCTCTTTTTCTTCCTCTCTAATACACTACGCGTGCAACTTCCACTTCAAAGTTTTACCAGCCATGAATGGCACCAAAGTCCGGGGTACACCTTCGTCATCCACATAGGGAATCTCATCAGGAACTACCCAGTCTTCGCGCACCAACGCGGCCATTTCCCCCTTCCTCTTTTTGTTGGGATCATCTTCTGTCGCCAATCGTGCCGTCGGTGACGTTGGGTCGTCAAGCTTATAGAACTTCCGCCCGAAGTCGCAAGCGAATTCTTGCAAGCGATCAAGAGCTCCGAAACTGTCAAGGAGTTGAGCGAGGTAGGGAAGGATGTATGCTCCAGTGTACACTCCTGCGGCGGCCTGGCAATGCTCTTTCAAATGCCGCGGATGCGGTGCGGAATCTGTTCCGAGGAAGAAGCGTGGGTGGCCTGAGAAATGAAAGATTTGCGAAAGGTGATTAGAATGCGCCCCGCAACCATTGAGCTTGTCGATGACAACTACATACCTTCCAAAACGATATCTCTGAGCGCCTTCCTGTCATGTGGCCACTTCGCCACAGGTTTGCAGAAAGCGTGGGGTTTCCCTGCCCAGTCGTCCACGATAAGTTCAAGATGGTGCAACGTAATCGTACATCCAACGGTCGGTCCGAGAGACTTAACCTGGGGAAATCAAAGAAGAAAGCGGGGATGGTGAGAACCGGAGTTCGAGGCCGCGGTTTGACCGGACGACTAGCATACGAACCAAATCTACAGCGGCTTTGGTTGTCGCGTGTTCCAAAACAATCCTGAGGTTCGGGAAATCACGGTGGAGTTTTTCGAGGTGGGGCAAGAACCTCTCTTCAGCGTTGAGCACGCAAACATCCTGAACATGCAAGATAGTCGGACGGTTAAGATTCAAATCATTGGAATGCATGCGAATTCTGAGAATGGCTAAACCCTAGACGTTACCTGCTCTGGTTCGCTAGGGATTTCGCCGTGGAGGTTGAGAACCATGCCTTCTTCTTCCATAGCTTGGAAGACAGGGTAATACGTCTCATAGCTTTCGATACCGCTGTCACTGTTGGTCGTGACCCCCCGTGGATACGACTTGACACCTATCACCATAATTAATGTTCCCATGTCAGAACGCAGCGGATTCGAGTTCCGAACAAGTAGGAAAGTGGGAAAGTACGATCAACAGTACCTACGATCCCAGCCTTTGCTGCCTTCCTGATCTCCTCTGGCGTGAGTTCCGGGACAAGGTAGAGTGTCATCAAGAAGTGAACATCAGGGGCCAATTTTTGGAGTTCGGCCTTGTACTTCAGAGCCTGAGCAGCCGTTGTAATGGGGGGTTTCAAGTTGGGCTGTTCTTTCCACCGTTCACCGAATGAACATGGTACATGAACAAAACATTAGTTCATAGATCACATTTCCAGACAGCGTTTACTACCCTATCAACCACAACTGCGTAAAGAACCAGGGTTGAGAGGTTATAAATGGAACAGACCAACTCCCTCGAATATCTTACATACCATCACATATGCTGTTCGCACACCGCTCTGCTTCAAAAGCGGAGTTACGAGCCGCATCAACGCACCCTGACGAAGATGTGTGTGGAAGTCGTCCACAAAAGGCATAGATAGTCGCGACGCCATGTTTGCCAATGCCAGTTTTTTGGGAAGTTCTGTGTACGACGTGAGATCTTGAAGTGAAAATGCCCAACTAACTCAACAACCAGAATTGCAAGCCGAATTCGAGCCAAATTCCGCGCAAACGGGACCAACGGCGATGGATAGAATAGAAGGCGAGACCGTCCGATCTCGAATGCGACGATTTCTCGATCATGTGAAGGCTAACCTGACGGTCGCTGAGATCAGCGGTTCTTTAGGTAAGATATTCAACACTTCACCGCCAAGAAATACCTTCACCTTCAATTGGCCCGGGTCTAAGCCTAACCGCTATTTCCTTTACTCAGGTGACATGGGAACATTGCTGCCACTTCTTACAGCGCTGTCAAGATCAGGACAGGTGTCGCTTTCGGCATCGCTGATCTTTGGGGGATTTTTCAACATCTTGACCGGACTCCTTTATGATATCCCTGTAAGTACTTTTTCTCATCAGAGTGTATCATTTCAGGATAAGTTACTTTGTGCCGAGTCGGTCTAAGCGTATTCGACATGCTCGCTTGCAGATGTGTGTTCAACCTATGAAAGCCATATCGGCTGTTGCGATAGCGACGAAAATGACCACGGCTCAGATAGTAGCTGCAGGCTTTTGGGTCAGTTTAACGGTACGTACCTTCCAACCTCAAAATGAGCAATGTTGACTTCTCGACTGTTGTGTCCGCATAAGTCATAGATAATCCGTTTGTTGTATGATCCAGGTTCTGATTCTTGGGACAACTGGAACGATTGCGTTGGTATATCAATACATCCCGCTCGCTGTTGTGCGGGGAATCCAGTTGGGAACTGGTCTCCGGCTGTTTACGCAAGGCATCGACCTAGTGTTGCAGTCGAAACGCTGGTCTTTTGCGACTCTCGACTTGATGGACAATTACTTGATCGCCATTCTGGGCAGTGTTCTCATCTTCGCCTTGTACAACGCCAGGCGGAATCCGATGGCCCTCTTACTTTTCATCTTCGGATGTGTCGTCGGTGGGATCATGTTGGCGCAAGCGAATGGTGTCATGCCTAAGCCGTGTTTCGTCTGGCCCGGATTCGTGGTGCCAAGCTGGAATGATTTCCAGTATGCCTTCATATCAGCGTCTTTGGGCCAAATCCCGCTCACGCTTTTGAACTCAGTGATTGCAGTTTCGAAGCTTGCGGACGATCTGTATCCATACAGGGAGAGACCAGTCGCTTCGGTCACATCTGTGGCGACCTGTGTTGGTTTGATGAACATCGTTGGGATGTGGTTCGGTTCCGTTCCATACTGCCACGGATCGGGTGGACTTGCCGCTCAATACCGCTTCGGTGCCAGAACGGGCGTCAGCGTTATATTCCTGGGGGTTATCAAAGTCTTCGTGGGACTCTTTGTCGGAAACTCGCTCGTGGGCCTTCTCGGATCTTTCCCGAACGCTGTTTTGGGAATAATGTTGGTACTTGCCGGAGTTGAACTTTCAACAGCAGCAAAAGATATGGGATGTATACATCGGCATCTCCCAACTGCTTCGTCACAAAAGCCAACGACGGATGTGGAAGGCGACGATGGTGGTGGCAACGTCATCGAAGATCAGGGCACAGCAGTGGAACAGGTGTCAGAATCCGCCATGGAAGCGGCTCGGCGTAGGGCGAACAATGATTTCGTAATCATGGTCACCACTGCTGCCACGATGTACGGATTCAGAAATGATGGCATTGGATTCCTAGCCGGGTGTTTCGCCGCTGTGTTGCTGAACTTGGAGTCGTTGCCCGAACAAGCCTGGTATGCTTCCTTATTTAGTCGCCGACGGATGGCGTGAACATATTTTCTCCTGTAGCCATACTTCACTTCACGACCTCTGGAACACGTATCGGTTTGAGTCTTGAAACACTCTATTATTTATATCTCAACCGTGACCATTGTTTTTTACATACAAGTAAAAATATATGTTCAATATCAGACAAGAAACAAATGCAAGTCTTCTGCATTGTAAGGGCATGACCCTGGGGAGCAGGGTTACGTATCAGCGTCAGGTCTTGGTCGTACACAGTCAGGCCACGTTTTTGAAACACCCTTCTCCTTTAGAACTCCGAAAAAGCAGACGAGAAGATGTCGAGTAGACGAAGACCAAGGAAGCGTCAAGCAACAGGATCGCCCACACAACTCGAGAGCGATGCGGATATTGCCAGTGCGACCGGATCCGCCCAGTCTGCAGGCACATCGACTGCCCTAGCAGATTATGGTGAACCTACTCCAAGTCGGGGCAACCGCAAACATCAACTAAAAACATCTCTGACGGTCTCGGCGAGGCAATCGAGTGCAAGATCGACGAGAAATAAACACCAAAGTTCCAAGGGGAATTCACCGTTCGAAGTCGCAAGTGCCGATCATGTCCTTGCGCTTGAGAGTCAGAGGCGTGCAAGAGAAGGTCAGCAGGTGCTCGATGGTGGGGTGAAGGGCATAGCAGCGAGCGGCAGAAAGCGACCGGGCTTCTCATCGAACTCTTCAGCACAGAAGCTCAAGAACGCCGGGAAGTCGTCCGACCCGTACGCATTCGACGGGTTTGAGGATGACGATGATGGGGATGGCGAGTTTGACAAAGAAAACACACTCGCTGCTGGTGCATTGGCCGGAAGGAAGTTGTTTGGGTTTCAAAGAATAAAGAGGAATTTGAAGGATGTTGTCAGCAAAAAGCTTCAACTGCACGGGAGTCCCAGCTCCGTCAAATCTTACGTTTCTGACAATGGGGAGGAAGGGAAGGAAGCGGGTGACGATGAAGAGGAGGAGGAGGACGAAGGGGACGAGGACGAGGACGAAGAAGAGGCGGCGGAGGAGGCGGAGATGGAGGAGGAGGCAGCAGAAGAGGAGGATGGGGAGGAGGAGGAAGTTGGTGAGAATCAAGACGGGTTCGACGATGGAGGAATGGATGAAAATGAGGGTGGAGAAGGAATGGAATCATTATTGCAGAAGCCAGAAGAAAGTGTTGTTGATCAGCCTGACTATGAAGGGGATCAGGGAAGTGATGGGGAGGGGGAGGCTGGCGACGGAATGGAATTACCATCAGAGGAATCGGAAGGGAGGCAGCCTGATGAGATGGTGGTCGATGCCCTGACCGATTGCCCTATCGAAAACTCTGGATCCTCCACCAATGGCCAGTCTCTCACGATGGCCGGTAATCAAAAAGGTACACCCTCTAGCAACAATGTTTGGAAGGAACACGGAGTACCAACATCAGCCGACAAAAGCAAACTGAGAACTCCTTCAACGAGGGTCCTCCAACGCGAGATGGGACTCACACCCGGTGCAAGTACGCCTTCTCTGCGGCACAGTCAGAGGCTGGTGGATAAGCTCGGGGCTCAAACACCACCAGTGATGGATACGCCCGAAATCAAACGGTTGGCCAAACGAATGCAAAATCAAAGAAAGCTAGCGTCGGTGATCGATGCTGGTGCAAGTGATGATGAAGACGAGGAGGAAGAGGAAGAAGAAGAAGAGGAGGAGAGCAATGAGGACGGAAATGATTACCGCCCGATGGAAGAAAATGAAGAAGACAAAGACGACGATGAAGCGGAAGAAGAAGACGTACCTGCGGCGTCGGGTGATGAAGGCGATTGCGATCGAATGGAAACGGTGATCTCCCCTCATCATGATATGTCGAAATCCGCAGCTGCCAGTCCGGTTATCAACGACGAAACCATGCCGTTGAATGACAAATCGACCAACATCGACGAGACAACACCAAACGCGGCAGGTGATGATGCGGTTGCAGATCGAAACGCAGATGAGGAGGCAGAAGAACCGGCTCACGAGAAGTACTTTTCGGAGATCCTTCGTTCTGCACACACGTCGGACAACACCCTCGCTAAGCTGCCTCCCATCGAATATACCACCCTCATCAACACTCTCAATCGGATACCTCAAAAACACAAGAAAGAAATCGAAGCCCTTATCGCCCTCCATAGGCTGCATTTCCCTCAGTGGTACTTCGAGCTCAAGTCGGGCTTCAACCTACTATTCTACGGTTTCGGGTCTAAAGTTGAACTCTTGAACGATTTCGCGCGAAAATTTCTGCGTGATGGGCCGGTGATGATAATTGAGGGGTTTCATCCAAACATGTCCTTCAACGTCATATTGCAGGATCTTTTAGAGAAGGTCTTGGATCCACCGACTATCCCGAGCAACATAGTTGACCAGGTAGCTCTGGCGCGCAAGTACTTCGAGAACCCAGAACAGGCAAAACCGGCTGGCAAGAAAAGTGGTAACCGCAAATTCCAGAGACTCTACATCCTCATCCACAACATTGATGGCGAAAACCTCCGTTCCGAAAAATCACAATCTACCCTGTCGATGCTTGCGTCGATCCCCGGGATTCACATGCTCGCCTCGATTGACCACATCAACGCCCATTTGATGTGGGATAACGTCCGCCACTCACGGTTCAACTGGATCCTCCACGATGCGACGACCTTCGAACCGTACACCCGTGAGACCACCTTCGAAAACCAGCTTATGGTGAAGGCGAACACTGCAGAACTGGGCGTTAGGAGAGTCCTGTTCGTGTTTAAGAGCTTGACGGGCAACGCGAAGAAGGTGTTCAAGATTCTCGCAGAGTACCAAATGGAGGAGGAGAAAAGACGGAGGGCTGAGGCCGATGCCTTCGCCGCGGCCGATCAAAATGGGGATGATGATGGAGATTACCAAAATGAAGGCCGACCTAAGGTGAGAAAAAGGTCAGGCAAGGGGAAATCGACGCCGACTAAAGGGAAATCGAGGAAGGGGGGAACAGGATCTGACGAGGACGAAGATTTGGAAGACGCCGATGAATTGTACTACGAGCGGATGGAAGTGGTGGAAGATGAGGAGGACGACGAGCCCGATACCCGCCGGAAACACACCCGAAAACCGAAGAAATCGGCTCCCAAGCGAGTGTATCAACCTCAGGACCTCGGGCTGCGATATAACGAGCTGTATGCAAAATGCTACGAAAAGTTCATCGTCTCCAACAAACTTCAGTTCAAGACACTGTTGGGGGAGTTTAAGGACCATAGGATAATTCATTTCACGGGATCCACTGAAGAGGATCTGGTGTATATTCCTTTAGAGTGTGCGTCGTTGCAGTTAGTTTTGGATGGAATGGACTGATCGCACATGATGCATTTTCCCTGGATCTGCCATATTTCACTTTCTGTATCATCGATGTTTTAAGTTATCACTTTTTTCGAAGGGGCCTATGCCTTCCATAAGCCTACAATCCCATCTTCGCCATACACAGCCACGATATTCGAGAACGGGTGATGCACTGTGCCAATCACTTCGCTATCGGCAATCTGCAAACGATGGAAGAAAGTAGTTGTTTCATCAGAAATTCTTTCTGTTTACCGCCAAGTGAACGATGTCATCTTGCGCGCAGACCGAACCACCCACCTTTGTTGTGTAGAACATTTTGCCGCTTTCTGTGTTGAATGCCATCAGTTGTTGGTCTTCAGAAACGCCATACACAATCTCCCCTTTGGGAGACATCATCCCTGTCATGAAATCGGATGGCGTCTTCGCCACATCTTCATCCGTTCGGAACGTTCTGATCAACTGCATTCAAAATGTGGAAACGCGGTCAGAAATCCAAATCCATACGAAAGAAAAGTTTAGCTTTCGGGAAGAACCATGGTTACCTGGCCACGCAACGAAACCATATACATCCATGAACTCTTGTTGCATACGACGATGTGCTCCATATTTTTGGGCATCAAAAGGAGTTTGCTCGCTGTTGGCGTTGTTACGCCACTCGAAACCAGGCGGCCCTCGTGGAGGAGAATGGTTCCTAAGCATTCTGTGGTTTTTGTGTCCCATATCTGCGAAGGAAGGAAGATTTTCAGGACGGGAAGCGCAAACAGGGCTTTGCTTGGGTTGATTCACAGTGCATAAACCTACCTTGACGGCACCGTCACTACTGGCGCTGATGACACGTGTCCCGTCGATGGAGAAGACAGCGTCATTAACGAAAGACGTGTGCCCTCGGAACTCTTTGATCGTTTTTCCCGACTTCAGACCATGTAATCTATTCGAAGAAAAGGACCGTTCAATGCGTGAGCATCCGGAACAGGTTGCACTTCCATCTCCTTGAGATTTATCGACCGATCCATACCTGACAGTGTGGTCAAAACTCGCACTGAGTACTTGCGTGCCGTCTTTACTGAAGTAAACAGATGTGACACCTTGGCTGTGGGCGAGGGGAAAACTTCGTAGGCACTGTCCTGTCTCGACTTTCCACACCTTGATTATATTGCGCGGGACGGGAAAGACCACAAACAAGAATTTAAATGATATTCAGGTGTACCTAATAAAGGTGCTTCCATACCTTGATTTTTCCGTCTTGAGACCCAGAAGCCAACATCTCGCTGTCCCGACTGAAATTCAAACACAGCACCGCGTCGTCCATGACCATTAGATTGTCCTGTTGCCGAGGACGAAAATATGATGTAAGAACAACTTCCATGTCATAAATGCGAACTTGGCTTCCTAAAATGTAGCTCTATCAACTCTACCTCTGCTTGATATTTGAAATCCTTTCTCAGCTTGCCTGTCAAATAATTCCAAATCTCGATGAATCCATCCACAGTGCCTGTTGCAAAATATTGTCCATCGGGGGAAAATGCGGCCGCTTCGGGATGATGTTTTTTGGGGAACTGGTTGGAGTCACGAGGACCGATTTTCATCACTGAATATGCCAAACAGACTGAACTCATCACCCGAGCACAACAACAAACTGCAGGAATCATACCTTTATTGTGTTGTATCGCTCAGTCGGAGGCGCGTCTTCCTTAGCTTGTGCAGTTGGTGCAGCACCTCTGAACAAATCGTACGGAGCATCGGGCTGTAGTAGACCCTGTGAGTGTTGCCATTTTACAGCCTGGCCGAGGAGTGACAGTAGTCTGGATGGCGCCACGACCGTGACCTCACTTGCAAGCGCTCAAAAAAAAAACATCATCAAATTCAGCTACGCTCCGCATCGAAGAAAAGCAAATTTACGTCGAGATTTTCAATGAATTGGTACCTTGGGCGATGTTTTGTCTCCGTTTTTCTTTCGATGTATCATTTGTATATGCCTGGTGAAACGGACAGAACACGCATTCAGAACCTCCATCTGCGAAAACTCTTAACACGGACAAAGGCTTACCCACCCACCTCTTTATCATCGAAATACGTTCTGGAAAGCATATTTTCGAGATGCAAGTATCTTTCTGGATATTGATCTTTTAGCAATTGCATAGGGTCTGTCTGGCGTAAGAGCGATCTGGCGGCACCGATTTCTCGCATTTCGATGAGTTCCAGAACTATCTGTCGACAAAGAGTGTAAAACATTTGAGGGAAAGTCTCGCACAGGAGGAAGATCGACCACAACCGTGAATATTTCAAACAAGGCGTGGAGCGTGGTCTTGTGTGCATATGCTATACCTGTTCGTACAGATCGATAAGCTTTTTGTTTGGGATTTTGAGCTGCGAAACCGTCCGAAGTACCACATCCCAATGCCCACTTGTAATATCGGATGTAAATGATTCGATGCTGTCGACAGTATTCAGAGCAATAGTTGACTCTTCCTATGTGATTTTTTTTCGAAATAGGAACTCGAAGTTAGAGCAAGGTCGTCCAAGAACCATGGAGGTCAACCATGCACACGAAAGGTATCCGAACTTCTTTTACGCCCGGCCCAAAAATTCAAGACACATGTTGGCCTAGATCCATGAAAAAAAAAGAGCCTGTACAGAATGTCAAAGTACTTGAAGTGTTTGTAGTGTTCGAAGTAAATTGTTCTCCTTCAAGAATTGCTGGATCAAGCGTATAACGCTGCATGAAAGAACAACAGATCGGATGCAAAGAAATTTTAGATTCCGATCTTCCATAATCCCAGTAGTAATGCGCGGAACTTAACCCCACTTACTCGGCTGATGCAATTTCGACACTCATCTTGGCGCTGGCACTGTCCTCACAACCTGTTCACACTGAGTATGACAAACGAAGTCAAGTTGCACCTGTGGAACTTGCCTGGCACCCTTGCACCAACACACCTGTGCACAACCCCGACTTGCTTGACATCACGAAACATTACGTACGAGCGCTTGCAAGTCAACACAGAAACGCGTCGCTGAACCATGTCTTCAATCGGTACCGGCGTAAGTATCTTCGTAGGGAGACTTGATACACTTCCACCTGGAATCATTTGGAAGCGTCGACAGCCCGCCATGTTCGTACCAAGTCGGCAATTTACACTGACGTTTCCTTCATCCACAGTACGATCTTTCAGCGTCGACATATTCCCCAGATGGACGAGTGTTCCAGGTGGAGTATGCATTGAAGGCCGTCGACAACAGTGGGTACGTATCAGCATTTACCGAGCAGGGTTCCAAAGGCCAAACCATTAACATCGGTGTGCGCGTTCCCCCCACCTTCCCAGGACTTGTATCGGTATCCGTGCCAAAGACGGGATCGTCCTTGCGGTCGAAAAACTCGTTCAATCGAAGCTTTTAGTTCCTGGTTCCAATAAGCGTATCGCGACGGCGGACACCCACGTCGGAATTGTGAGTGCTTTTCTCGAGTTTTCCTTTGTTCCCTCTCACCCAAAAAGTTTCTTGATGCCAATTTTCGACCGGTTCCTCCCCGTTTTGTTTTCAGGCATCAGCTGGGCTCCTTGCAGACGGTCGACACATTGTGAACCGAGCGCGTGACGAGGCACAGAGTTACAGAGACATATATAGGTCACCAATCCCCGGAAAGGTGCGTGTGTGTTATGTTACTTTAGGCATTCTGAGTAAAGTGGATTGCTCACACGATTGACCCTTGTCATTTCTCGGTTTCCAAATCAGATTATTTCTGAACGCGTTGCTCAGTATGTACAAGCATACACCCTGTACTCCAGTGTCCGGCCGTTCGGCATCAGCGCTATCATCGGCACTGTCGATCTCAACGGACCATCACTGTACATGATTGAACCTTCTGGCGTATATTACGTATGAAACTGTTACTTCTCCTTGTTCGTTTTCCGATTGTCGTGGGATCGTTCCTGATCCATCCTCACCTCAACTACTGATGTCGTATGGCATTTGATAACGTAGGGGTACTACGGATGTGCGATCGGAAAGGGCAAGCAGGTTGCGAAAACGGAGATCGAAAAACTCAAGTTGACGCAACTGACTTGCCGAGAGGCAGTTAAGGAAGCGGCACGCATGTGAGCCCACGGATCTTCCTCACGTCTATGAATTTTCTATGCTCTCACACCCTCGTGACTAATTCTCGTCTGCGTCGAACATCGTATGCTCTATTTACCAGTATCTACACAGTTCATGATGATGTGAAGGACAAAGAATTCGAACTTGAGCTCAGTTGGGTTTGCGATGAATCCAAGGGGCGGCACGAGTTTGTTCCAAAGGATTTGGCAGAGGAGGCGGAACGGCTGGCAAAGGTTTGGATCTGAATTTTTTCCTAGCAACTCTGTTTATGCGTTTATTTTGTTCCCTAAAACATTCATTGTTTGCTGACGAATGGTTTGCCTTATATCCTTATGCGAATGTGATTTTCATGGATCATCAGGCGTCTCTCCAAGAGGAGATGGATGAGGATTGATTTTTGTAACTTGCCTGTAAATACAGAGTATCGAAATCACATATGCGATTCCCTGAGTACTGGAGTGTAAATGAATATCACTAAAATAGGGACTTCGTTGATCCAAGAAGCTACTGAAAGGCCTGGAGGCTGCCTCGGGAAATCTGGGGGAGTAGGGGGGAGTGTGGGGAACGTTCCAACGGTTCAAGCTTTCACAAACATGCTACATGCTTGCAGCCTACATTCGACTGGTTGTGAAGAACTTTGCTTCACATGCGCCCTTAGGAGTCTTCTTACTTTTCACACTTCATGAGACGTGTTCTTTGGATTATTGGACGTCTCCTGGTGGAAGAAGGAGGATATTATATATAATTGGAAAACTTACGATGTTGCTGTGTTCTTCCGCCATCATAGATAAAAAGCTGCAGTATTCAGTACAAGAGAATCAACTAACTTCCCTCGAGTGTTGAGAGCGATTGAATTCCATTCTATCAATCTGAAAACGCCTGACTTTTAAGGGGAAATAGAGAGGGGCCGACGGTGATTGTGAGAGTATGACTGTGACATAACCCGAAGGACTCAAAGGGAAGATAAGTACTTTCGGAACGATAGGGTGTTCAGTCAGGTGTTTGACTAAGAAGAGTAAGAGTGGTAAGCATGGTTTCAAGGGAACAAAGAAAGAAAATGGCACGGCTCACAGTTTGGAAACGAGATCACAAGTTAGGTCTGAGCTAGGTAACTGAGTCGCATCCAGGTTGGATCTCATCTGCTCTTTCTGTGGTAGACCACACATGTGGCGAGAGATTTTGTCTTGCTTGCTCGACACAGGGTTTGAAACTTTGAGGGGTTTGGCCCATTGAATTCGATAGGTAGGACGAGACCTGACTGCAAGGTGATACAACCCAGAAAACCAAATCACACGTTTGCAAACTCAACATGCCCGTTGTTCCAGTTGAAGCACTCAGCGCCCTTGCCCTTATCGGCATCGTCGGCTTCGGCATGCGATGGGGAACGAAGGAATGGCAGAAATACGAGAACTGGGGGAAGGTAATTAATTGAGGGTCTTTCGGTTTCTCTGTGACATGGGTTTCCGTTTGAAGCATGGTGATGGAAGGCGTTCGGCACAGTGGCATGAAACGTGTGGTCTAGAGACAACGTCGATCTGTTTTCCAGTTTTCCGATCCGTTTCATCGCGCGTATTGCGTGTACTGATTCTAGTGGTCATCTTGCAAATACTAAGGACTGAATCTGCCTTCTTTTGACTCGGGTTCTTTTAGCCAAAACGATGGAACGTTGACCGCTGGGACAGACGTATGATGGAACGGGACAGTCGGTTAACAGGGAACGTGAACAGGCAGATGGTACGTTGGGTTTAAGATTCAAGACCTGGGAAGTCCGAGCTGGATGAGAGGGGTTATAAGAGCGCTGTTGGGGAAGGGGGAGGAA
>JADGJF010000034.1:18417-50119 GCA_027596845.1 Quaeritorhiza haematococci | reverse complement strand
ATCCATCCCCCCCATCCGCCCCTCCATCCAACCATCCAACCGTCCATTTGCCCCCGAAGTGTGTGTTTCTGACGTTTCTTTATGCCGTACTTGTGCATCGGTTACTGACTTTCCTCCGCATCGATTCTCTTCTTGCGATCGGTTAACTTTGAAGATTTAACCATGGTTGTCGAAGCAGTTCAGTGCTACGGTCGGAAGGTTCGTGTCAGCAGTGGGGGTTTGCGTCTGTCAAGCTTCGTGCGGTCGTTGTTGGGGAGTGCGGGAATGGTTTGGGATGACAGCGTTTTCGGGAAGACGGGATTAAAAACAGCATGGAGGCCGAAACAAAAATTCGGAGCAACGAGTGGTTCGATGAGGGGAAGGGAGGAAGGGTTGGTGGTAATCGGCGAGTGGAAACTGGGCCTTTGATCTGGAAGGAGTGGGATTTGATATGCTGCGGAGTGGATCGCTCACATATGGCATACATCTTTCCTTCAATTCACGCAGAAAACTGCCACCGCGGTTGCCCACTGCAAACGTGGTCGTGGTCTCATCAAGATCAACGGTTCCCCCTTGGACTTGATTGAACCCGAGATCTTGAAGTTCAAGGTTTACGAACCCATCCTCCTCCTCGGTAAGGAGAGGTTCGCCAACGTCGACATCCGCGTCCGTGTCAAGGGTGGTGGTTCTACTTCTCAAATCTACGGTATGTCTGTCAGACCTGTCTGTCTGCGCGCGGAGATTCTGCCTTTGGGGACAGACGAGTCATGGACAGTGGAGTTCTGAGATTTCCCTCATTCTATCATGCAGCCATCCGGCAAGCTATCGCCAAGGCCATCGTCGCTTTCTACCAAAAGTGTAAGTTGTCAATATTCCGTTTTGGTGTAGGTTTATGTATATGCAGACGCAGACATGCACAGGAATTGACGCGGATTGATTTGAATATGTAGTCGTCGACGAAGCATCAAAGAAGGAAATCCGCGATATCCTTGTCCAATACGACCGTACATTGTTGGTTGCTGACCCCCGTCGGTGCGAGCCCAAGAAGTTCGGTGGTGCTGGTGCCCGTGCCCGCTACCAGAAGGTAACGTATACGAGTCGATTCGGAATGCCTGTCTATTTTGCGTGTTTCGTATATTCATTTTTATTGACTTCGACACATTCTTCTCTTCTCATTTGTCAACTCCACATTGTACAGTCTTACCGTTAATTTTATATTATGGTTTTCCGGCCGTCCGATGTATTTTGGCTGCTTTCTGCTTCCTTGGAGAGAGGGACCCGTCGTGTTTCAATTATCCTCCAATCCCCCACGTATTTGTAGAACATCCGACAAACTTTCGTCATGAACCTGCGTCGGCATTTTTCACCATTTGTAAAGGGGCCTCAGACATTCTGAGGAGGGATTTTAGTGGCCCAAATATAACGGGGTTTGGAGAACTGAAAGTTCAATATGATAGAGTTTGCATTATGTTTGATATTCAGTTGACGAAACATCAGGGTGGTGTGCACAGCTAATCTGTTGTATGCATCGTGACCGCAACTGATGATATTGACATTGGCAGGCAGACTGGCGGGACATACAAAGTGGAGGAAACAGAAATCTGAACTCAGGTCAGAACTCTCTGAAGGCGGGAAGGAAAGGTGGGTAGCAGAATGGGTAGTAGTATTGTGCTTGCATATTATTGGCAATAGAAAGACTCACCTGGGAGGTTTGAGCTCCTATATCCGCATACGATCCGCATACGGCACTTGAGTCTTGTGAAGCTTCAACTACCTCCAAGGTCCGATCAGTAACACACATTACTGTAAATCAAGCTCATCCCTTGCATCCGGCCTCCAATTTCCATACTTTTCCCCTCACAGCGGCAGCAAGGACATTTCCAGCACGTTAAACTTCGACGAGCAGGCGATTCCCCTCGAACGCCATTTGTCTATCAACTCAATACTCACCAGGACGAACAAATCCACGTTTGCAACATCGGTCAGAATGCAAGCGGGGCGGGGATCTGGACCTTCTTCCATATCTTTGGAAAGACCGTCGACTAGGGATATCGAAGGGGAAGAAACTCAGGGCTCGATGGTTAGGTCGTCGTATTTTGGCGCTAGGGGAAGGCTGGGTGTGGGGGGCTCACAGTCCAGGAGATTAGGGGTAGGGCGATTCAGGGAAGGAACGTCCGGATCACCATCAGCAAGTGTTAGGTTGCCTCCGCAGTTTGAAGAATTGTGAGTATAATACCTGGATCTGGCTTCCTGGCGGTTCATTGATGAGAAATGTGCGGGCGTGGGCAATCCGAATGGAACTCCCTGGTCACGCATGTCGGCAAGAGAAGACAGCTCATGTCGTCGAACCTTTGGCGTACAACGGGCAAGGAGTGTTCTGGATAATATGCTGGGAACCGTGGCAGGTCGGGAAGGGGGGGAAAGGTGTCCGAAAAGACATTGTGAGGGACTGAGGACGTCCCCATTCCGCATTTCGCATTGCGGCGATTTCTGCCCAGTTTAACCCTGTCACTCAAAACCTGACTCAAAACTCTTCTCTCACAATCGAATGTAACCATCATTCGGTATGCGCAGGTTCAAGTGCTTCATATGCTTCGAAAATTTGAGGAAGCCCGTCATGTGCCCCTATTGCTCAAAGATAGGATGCGAGGAATGCGTGACGGTCGGTGTGGTTTTGAACTTTTAGGTTTGGTCTTCTAATGTCTTCTGTTTGGATTTTTGATCCTTCATCACAATATTCTCGCAATTCTTCAGAAATGGGTTGTCGAAGAGAAGTCCGAGTGTCCGCATTGTCGGGGGGGGCTCACTCTGTCGCAATTGATCCCATGTCGCTTCATCGATGACCTCGTACAGGTACGAAACGGATACGCTTTCCATATTGTCATCGCTTTCCTGTCCCAAATGGGCCATTTTCCTGGCAAGAGGAAAGGAAAGAAACTGGATGTTTGAACACAATTGATATTCACGTTTCTGCTACGAATTCTCTGGCTCCTAATAGCAACTGAAGACAGCTATGGTGCCTTCTCAGATACTGGCAACACCAACGGGAGCAATTCCGTCCGTTGTCAACGAAACGGGGGCAACCAGGGCTACGTCAGCTACGCTGGGATTGGCAGATACGTGTTCCCGACATTCTGCACCATTATACTATTACTGTATGACATGTCAGGAGGCCATATGTTCCGATTGTGCGGTGATTGACGCGAAGGTGTGCATAGTCGACCCCCCGCAGTGCATATCCGTCTATTGAATTCCATCTTAGATTTATATCACCAATGTGTTCGTAACGGATTGCATCGAATATTGTGGGTTTCAGCACAAAGAACACGAGTTTGAACATCTCCACGCCATCTATAAAGCTTTTCGTGCAAAAATCGACACTGCATCAACGGGCCTTCATGATCGTCTCACACAGTACGATGAAGTCATTGCGAAGCTGGAGGAAAGGATGGTTTTATTACAAGGGGCGAAGAAAGAGGTGAGGAAATCTGCCGACAAATGTGAGATGATGTTATCTTCGACCGAGATATGTAATACCGCGGACCGTGCGTCGCAACCTTAACCAAGCTATTCGAATCTGGAAATTTCAGATGCAGGATCACTACCAAATGTTTTTCAACCAAGCTCAGGAGCGGCTGGACCACCAGATTCAGGAACGCCTCACTGCTCTGATAGGTAGAGCATTAGGACATGACCATTGTTTTGTTTGGACTTCTCACGTCCGATGCGGCTTTGATACCTACCAACATCGCGAAATGATTAAACGACAACTTTTCCCGAAGAATGCAAAGGGGACCTTCTCGCTGAGGCAGAGATGCTGCGCGTCACCATTGACACGCTTCGGTCTCATCTTGCGCAAGCATCCATGTCCGACATCATTACCAATGGAGAGAGGATCATTGGACTGGTGGATAAGGTGATTTGACATTTCAACATGGCAAAGAAGCGGGGGAGAGAAGGGTCATTTAACTAAATTGCTTTCCCCACTTCGTTTTTCGTCACGTCCACGTTATAGCAGCACCCCATATCCCCCGAAAACTACGCCCTTCCGCGGGTGTCCCTCGAATTCGAGAGTGAAGTTGTTCCACCGTACGATTCTTCGTCGTTTAGGATTGTTGGATTCCGACGTTTGCGGAGGTCCCAGGAGGTTGTTTACTCGGAGCCGCTTTGTGCAGGGGGGCTGGTATGGCGGTTGAAGGTGTATTGCTCCGGTAAGGCACATTGCAATCTTCATTTCTAGAGTTTCTCCCACTGAAACACGTCGATAACTCTGTTATTTCTCGCCTCCTGTTGTTCATGACATGCTTTTGAAAGGCAATGGTCAGTCCCGTGGCCAGTATCTATCTGTGTTTGTGGAGCTGGTGAACGGAGTTGGGGAGACGTCTCAATACCAATACAGAGTCGAGTTGGTAAGGTCTCCAACACAGCTTTTTACAGCCATTCTATTGTTCTGCCTTCTTCGCCGAGTCTAAAGATGCATGGAGCCCCCTTTCCTTCACCCAATATGTCTGCACCTCCCTTCACACTTAACCGTTAACATCTTCACTCTCTTAGGTAAACTTGAGCGCGTCAAAACATAGCACATCCAACCCTTCGGCAACGGAGATGAACGTAGCCCGTGAATTCACGTCTGATTTTGACGTTGGCGAGTGCTGGGGTTACAACCGTTTTTATCGTCTTGATCTCCTTGAGCGTGAAGGTTTCTGGGACTCCGAGCAGGATGTAATCGAACTTCGGTATCATGTGCGGGCACCAAGTTACCGACAAAGATGTCGTGATCTGGAAAGGTGCGCGAACGTCCTCTCAACACTAAGTACTTCATCATCTACCTTTTGGTCTCATCCTACTTTTGCCACTTCACTAAAGTCGGTCATGATCCATAATGTATTACCTGGATCCTCTTTTCCTTGCATTTTCGTCGGTTGGTTCGCAATACAGCTACATTTTGAATCTTAGAGAAAACAGCGCCGCGGAAAGGACCACGCCCGCTGTATCTGGCGAAGCATCTGTGATGCATCAACAGGAGCAACGCAGCTCCGTCCTGGACATACCCAATGACGTTCGTCCACCAGAAGGTGAAGAGATGCGGCGCATATACGGAACATTGACACCGGAATCACAGCTGGCGTGGTCGATTACATTGACTCATGAGAAAAATGATTTTTCTCCCGCAAATGTAAACAGGAGCGTCAAATGCGTCCCGGCGACCGTCTTCATCGTCAATTCTGTCATCGCTGGAGCGGCTACACGAAGCGAAGGACGTTTCGCCGTCATTTAATAGCGCCCAAACTGCAAAATCTGGAGCAGGTCCATCTAATTATGTTCAGATTTTGGGAGTGGAGAGAGAGGAGAGCTTCACTGCGGTGCCGGTTGTGGGGTCATGCACCCAAGACAATAGTAAAAGAATATCTGTCGACAACGGTGTGAGGGCTGAGGAATCAGACTTATCCAGACGTCGCAACGGGGATGATGCAGAATTCGCGGTCAAAAATTCGACGCTCGGCCAACCAACCGCACCAAGCATCGACAATCGTCGTATCCATCAGATGGCAAACTCTTCTGCAATGACCACGACAGTCACGAATGCTTCGGTGCGCATTCATTCGCCATCATCCAACACGACAACCTCTTCCGTCCCCAGACCCAGAGTAGAGAACCTGCCGTCGTCCTCATGGTCTCCTGCGCCATCATTTAACAACATGCACAACGCCCACCATAGGTCACTTCCTGCTTCGCTGATAAAAGAGAGAAATAATCTCAAAGACTTGGAGCAAGCGCTTCAGGCAAGGCGGCTTCAAATCCAGCATTTGGTCGACAGCAGCTTGAGCGACGCTGATCGAGATACTCGTACGTCCAGAACATCATCTGTTGTTTCCTCAACTCCGGCATCTCCCGCGACACCTTCGTTGGGCTCGAGTTTGATGTTTGCTACAAGTAGAGAATCGGCGAACGTGCAAGAGAATGTCGAAGGCGGGGATGAGAATTCTGCAGAATGGGTTCATCCACGTTCAGTTCGAAATGTCGGTTATCGGGCTCAGTATTACGAGGATGACCACAGGGACACACCACCCGCGACCGCTGAGGAATTGACGTCGAGAGATGGTGAAGAACCGTACATCGTTTCTTCTCATACTGCATCCACCATCTGTTCTGGAAATGGTCATCACGGATCTGAACCTTCGAAACACATGACCTCGATGCAGCCTCCGGGGTCGGAGGCTCTGTCACGTTCGGTCACGTCGTGTTCTGCTAAGGCCTTTGCGTCCATACAAGATTTTCCGGAGTTACCGTCAACATCTTCTGCAGCCCAGTCAGCCTCGCCTTCCCCACACTATCAGCAAAGACTTCACCAACCACCAACGCAGCAGCAACATTGCGACGCTCGCCCCTCGTCGCCATCATCCGAACGTCGGGTGCCTTTACTCGGCTTCTCAGAGGATCCGACATCGCTAACATCATCGAAGTCATCACCTCGTGCCGCGTTGTCAGAACACCGACCCCCGACGGCTTCGCAAAAAACAATTACCAACAATGGGATCGAGGTAGACACATTAGTCAACATCAGCAGTAGTCCTGGCTTTAGTGACTTTCGTCAAAGTAATGTGAACGTCATTGATGGTGAGCTGTCATCCCGTCTGGATTTGGAAGGGTCACCAGAGAACAGCCCAACAGTGAGATCTGTTCAAGAATTTGGACTAGGACACGCACGCCCTGTGAACGCGAGATCTGAACATCAGATGGTCTCAGCAGCAGCGGCACAATCACATCGGAAGGAAAGGACTGAGTGCCGTCCTATAGCAGTGAGGGGTGGTAGTGGTGGTGAGATTACTGGTCGAGACAGCGGGTTGATTTCTCGGTGGTTTGCGCTTGGACGGCCTGATTACAGAAGCAGTTTGCACAGGTTGAAAAGCGAAATGCAGGAGTTTGAGGTGAGGAAATTTCGGGTTGAGTTCGGTACATTTCCCTTGCTTTGATGAGTGTGTTTTGTCATGTCTCGGCTGGTTTAAAATCGCGATATATGCGTCGCAATTCATTGTGGAAAGCCTTTCACACCCCTTTGTTCCAAGTCAGTTCAATTTTCTAACATTTGCCTCTCACTAACCAAAAACACAAAAGATGTTCGTGGACAATGTCACGCAGGAAGTGCGTACATTCGAGGAGCTCGTAAAGCAAGAAACGCAGTGCTCTTTGCTCTCCTTGACCAACACCGAAATCGAAGAATGCATTGGAATCCAAGATCATCGAATGCCTGTTGGTGGTGATGGACCGAATCAGCGGGGAGACGTCGAGGTCGCTGACAGTCAACCGGAAAATGGAAGCGCGGGCGGCTTCAAGATCGTGGATGGGAAAGATTCTGATCAAAATGATCTGGTCGATCCAGTAAGTGACCTTGGGATTTACCCTTCCAATCGTCGTATACCCATCCGTTTCCTCATATGAACCACAATTTTCTCTCTGAACATTTAGAAAGACATGAAGACCCGTCAAAACTCTCCTGGTTCCCATCTTGAATTCGACACTTCCCCAGTTCCTCGAGCCCCAGTGATGCACCCATCTACAACAGTCGCACCAACTAGCACAGTCATTATCAACTCAACAGTATCTCCTCCGTCTTCGACATCAACCCCAGCCCCGCTTTGCGTTCACATGGCGCCGAACGTTTCCCCCATATCACGCCGTCAACGTGCACGTGGCCACCGCCAGAACAATACCGGAACCGGAGCAGCAGAGGGCAAACCGACGTGTTCGTCAGCATCATTGGCTTTGTCATCCTTTTCAACGCTGTTCAGCACCACCGGGTCCTCCGGCTTGGGGCTCATGACCTTTAATACTGAAACAAGTTGGATAAGCAACGGCAGCAATTTGTCATTGTCTGATTTGGAGGTCCACGTGAGCGAAGATAAGGAAAGAGATGACGGGTCTCCAGCCAAAGAAGAAAATGTGGCTGTTGATGGAGCTTTTGGAGCAACAGATGATGCGACAACGCCCTCACCACTGGAATCGTCACCAGTAAACGGCCCCCGTTTCGAGCCATCCTTTCTCGGATTTCTCCACAAAAACGGTGAGAAGCACGCGAACATCGGACGCCACTCGATTTCAGATCCATCTCTATCGAGGCTCAGAATAGGAGGGATACAGGGAGGGGTCTCAGAAGAACGTTTGTGGAATTCGTTGCCTCGTGCACGTGACGTTGAGATGGAACGAATGGTTCTCAGGAAATCTTCTACGGTCGGGGGCTTGGCGGGAGGACCTGAAGGGTTGTTTGCAAACGCACCTACAACTTCGCAAGTCGCAACACAGCCGTCCGTTTCCAATCCGTCGCGCAACCAGCAGCAGACACGGTCGATCTACGATCGTACCGCTGCTGGCTGGGATTCGCCGTTCCACGACAACGCTGACGATTTGGAAATGCTAATCGATGTGACTGAGCGAGAACGAGCAGCGAAAGAAGCTATGCAACAACAGAAGATATCGAACCTCCTCTCCCGTCCTACCCTGAACCCGACCGCGTCAAGAGAGACAACGGGGCTTGTGAAGGTAGGGAAGGCAACGTACGGCAGAAAGGGCGAAACGCACAATCGCAATCATGATACTTTTGAGCGGGAAGAAAATGACGGTATAAGTGCCACTATGGACAGGGCACCTGCAACAACGAAAACAACCAAACAAAATACCCGCTCTCCTGTAGTCCCTGTCCTTGACCCGTTGCTTGAGTCGCTATCTGATACGCACCGACTGTTGAGAAATCGAGGTCGAACCAAGTTATCATTAGAAGGAACGGAAGCCTTGGGCTCTTCATATTCGTCTATGTCCAGCAGTCACAACAGCAATCGCGGATTCCCTTTAATACTCCTATCTTCGTCATTGTCTGCGGCATCAACCACATCGTCCAAATCTCATCCGAATTCTTCATCGCCGCGGCCTTTCGGTGAAAGTACGAGACAAACGTTGCCACGGAAGGGGAAAAATCCAATTGAGGTTATCGACACGGTTGGGATTGATGGACGTGAGAGCGTGGAAGTGGCGCTACTGGTCAAGGGCCTGGAGGATGTAGAGGCTCCCATCATTGGTGTCCCCGCATCCCCAACTGTTGTGGCAGAAGCAGCATCCGAACCAAACGAAAACGCGTGCATAGATGGTGTGGAAACGGGATCAGGGGTGACCGGTCTCAACTATGTTGTAGACCAGGAAGATCAGCTCCAGATAACATATCGCAAGCTGACTGGACAATTGATGAAAGAAGAAGGGAGCTTGAAATCGCGCCTTTCTCCATCTGTCCGACCTTTCGATCCTTCAATGATCACCGTGGCTCCATCTCGAGAACAAATTCTTCATCCACTCTTCCCAGCAACGTTGTCTGAGCAGCTGAGGGATGTCCGAGCGGGGGAAGGTTGGAGTGCGATCACGGCTGGTGTAGATGAGGGGGAGGACAGTTCCATGGGGGCTTGTTTCGATTCCTCCAACTAAAATAGACCCCAAGTCTGCTATCTCTGGGAATGAACGCTATTACACAGAAAATCAGACAATTGGTGAGAAAATAAACAACAGCCTCTCTGATCGCGACGGAGAAGATTCGAGGAAGTTGTTGGGAGAGTGATCGTATTCTTTTTTGGGTAGTCTATCTTAGATGACCTTCTCTTTCTTTCTCTTCCTCTTTTCCTTTTGATCTCTTATGCTTCTCTTTCTTCCTCTTTACATCATCCGTTATCAACCTATTTCCATATCCTTATGATTATGAGTACCGCACTAGGTGCTTATGGCAAAGGTCACCCGGAGGAGTGTGATGTGGATTTGAAGAGTGTCGCCTGGGAGCGAAAAAGACCCGTTTTCAGCTTGTACCACCTAAAATTCAAACTCCGACAACCCAAAAAATGCACAGCTATTTCGTATACAAGATTCAGAAGATTTGGGGAATACATACTCTCTGTATCAGATTCAGAAACAAATAACCTTTAGAAAAATCATATCAGCAACAAACTCCATAATTACGAATCACTTTACTTCCGTGCCAAGACGCAACTCCCATCCTTTCCCCTCTCACTCCCGCCCAAACCTTTCCCCCACACCTTGTCCCCTCATCTCCGATTTTTACTCCCATACTCCTCATCAAACTTCAAATAAAACTCCAAATCCTTCTCTGACACAGAAGCCCTCACTTGCGTCAGGGCATCCTTGAAGTCTTCATAGTTGATGGGTCGGACGTCGTCAACGGAGATTGTGAGCATGTCCCGAATATCACGGATGGGGCCTGGTTTCATGTGTTGGGTTTCGTAGGAAAAGATGTGCGGATGCGCGTGGTTTTGATCGCGGGGAAAGGAAAAGGGGTTAGGATCGAGAGGGAAAGAAAAGATTTCCGAGCGCAACGCGCAGCAGGGGGGTGGAGGGAGGGAAAGCGCAAAGTTTTGAATGTGAAACGGCGAAGAAAAAGGGGTGAGAGCCATTTGAACATACCCAAAGCGGCCTCTCGGACAAGTCCATCCATGTCCGAACCACTGTATCCTGCAGAGTCAATCACAATTTTGAGTGGAAATGAATTTGTGCGATTTTCCAGGTTTGCCAGAATTAAGAGAATTTCCGAAGTCCAAAATTCTTACCATCGGTCAATCGCACCACTTCATCGATTTCTTCATCAGTCAGGGAGTGAGTCTGCTTTTTCAGCAAGTTCACGACGATGGACCGACGCGCTTCTGCGTCCGGGAGGGGAATGTAACTGAAATATCAGAAAGAAAGTGTGCATATTAGTTGATCATATGTGTGGCAAGTAGGTTCAAGCGCTTGGTATGGAACAACATATTGAAACCGTTTAAGACAGGAGATAGGAAAAGGGAAACCATATGGATTTATAAATTAGATGACAAAATAAGCACTCACAGTTTTTTCCGGAATCGTCGTCTAGCCGCTTCGTCAATTTCTTGCGGCCTGTGTAAACCGAGTCCACGTCAATCATACATATTTCGCGCAAAATCAAACCAAAAAAAAGCGAAAGAAAGACGTGATACCTGTTTGTCGCTCCTTTCAAGCAAATCAGCGTTTCCCGAAAAGGCATGCGTCACCATGGCAAAGTATGAAACACTGCTTGTTTCGACTAGACCGAAAATCAACGGAGATAATTGAGTCGAGCAAAACACCTACCGATCAACAATATTCGATCTTCGCTGTCAGTTCCGCACCCATCGAATTGAACCTGGTTTTCCGCAAGAAAAAGCCAGAGGTCATGACCGGTTACCATCGCAAAACTTCCCCACATCATTCTCCAACCCAACACCCCGTCTGCGCACATAAATCAACATCCAACCTACCAAAAACTCCGTCTTAATCCTCCTCGTCGCCTCAACCTCCCCCTCCGTCCGCTGAGTCAACAACGAGTCAATCTCGTCAACGAATATGACAGCCGGTTGATACACTCTCGCAACCGCAAAGAGCGCACGGACCATCTTCTCGCCTTCCCCTACCCATTTGGAGGTCAGGGAGGATGAAGAGATGCTGAAGAAGGTTGCACCGGATTGGGAGGCGATGCATTTGCCGATTAGGGTTTTGCCTGGAATGGGTTTTGGAGGTTTTGGAAAGAGAACGGTGAGGTATGTTAATGATTTAGAGCCCTTTGGTGGATGTAATGTCAGTTTGCTTATATTCGATACGTACCCGTTCCTAATAACAGCCAAGACGGAGGCATAACAAGTGCGACACGAAAGTGGAGATGTGATGTTATGGACGATATCATCTTATTGGACATTTGCGAAGTGCTTCATCTCAGAACAAGCTCAGTCAACCTCACCTGGTGGACCAAAAAGCAGAAGACCTTATGAAGAAGAAAGATTTCGGTTTGATCAACAGTCGGTCACAGGTAGGTGAAGAGCTCGCAAAAACAAGGGTTCTACAAGCTTCCAATTCTCGCACCTTTCGGAGGCCCCCGCAACCCGGTAAAAATATCCGGCCTCAACATCGGCCAGACAACGACCTCTCTGATGGTCGCTTTTGCGTGTGTTAAGCCCGCGATGTCATCCCTGTTTTGTGAATCAAGGAATGGGAGAAAATAGAAAATGTGATCATCATCAGCAAACAGCCCCTTCGCCGTCGGTGTTCGATCAATCAGTGTATCCACTTCGCCGCCTACCATTCAACTTTGGAGCAATTGTCCATGATTTCGGCCATGATCATCTCGACCATCTTAGGCTCGATATTCTTCAAGCGTTCGTCAACAGGCTCTTGTCCTCCTTCGTCTGGATTGTTTCCGCCTGCTGCTACCGCATTTCGTCCAGCCGGTTTTCCGACACCTCCCCCATTAGTACCATAACCACCCCTCCCATTGCCGTTGCCGTTGCCGTTGTTGGAGTTGTTTGGATTGTTGCTAAGTAGCGGGGAAACGAACTTGCTTCGCTTTCCGGCACCAGTTGTTCCCAAGAACTTTCGCTTGGTCCCGCTGTTGTTGTTGAAATTGTTTGGGGGTGGTCGCCCGCCGAACTTTTTTCTTTGGTCCTGCAGCTGATGGTCGTGAACGGGGAATATGAGTAAAGCTGAAGTACGTCCAAAATGAACCAAGTTCTACCAAAGCAGCACGCAAGACTCAACGACATCCTAAAGACCCGAAAGAGAATTGAATGACTCCTCACCATTTTTTGATGCGCAGTCATGAAACCACTTTTCGGTGGTTCCACCTCGTCTGCATCGTTGGGAGCAGATCTTGCGGTATCTCCGTATCCGTATCGGCTTTGCTCCTCGTCCTCATCGTCCAAAGCCATATTCTCGTCACCGTCCATGCGCGATGTTGGAGGTTTCTGGATATCAGTGTCAAGGGATGCGTAATTCGTTAGATAACGTGGGAGACGACGAAATATCCAATACATTCGTCACTACCAAGGCCCTGCAAGCGACTTCACCCCCCCACTCCCACCCTCAAAGAATGCATTTCCTACATTGAATCCGGCCTGAAATCGATTTCCGCCACGCGCTGCTGGACCTGGTCCGTTGTTCGGTTGAAACGCTGATTCCCGATTCGCGCCTCCTCGCATCGGGGACTTTGCGCACGGTTGTCTACTCGATGCTGTTGGCATGGGAGGACGTGCGCCTCTGTTGGTTGGAGGAGGAGGAGGAGGCGGTGGCCTGACCGGCGGTTTAGGTGGTTGAAAGGACGAAGGCTGTGGTTGTGGTTGCGGCTGTGGAGGTACTGACTTTTGAATTGTCGATGTTGAGGGCCGCATTGCGCTTGTTACATTTCGTTCGGGTGATGATGCAGCGGAGGTCCTTTCAAATGTATGGGTATTGATTTCATTCGCATTTTCGGATTCGCTGGGACCTAGCCCGAGTCCGAATTTCGCGAAATGCTTATGCAATGGGCTACTGCTATTTTTGACGATAGACGAGTTAAAATCGTGTTTGATAGCTTTCGGACAGGTAAATACATCTGCGCTAGATCCCGGCTTTGTCGGTGATGGGGGGTCCATCTGAGTAGCCTCCTGGACTTGGAGGTTTGAACCTCGCGTCTCGGCAACTCTGATGGATTGAATATTAGGACCTGAACCGGCTGGAGATCGTGATGCCGGGGGTCGTGCGTTGTCAGGGGTCACAGGCTTTGGCAGGGTTGGCGGAGCAGGAGACTCCACAGGTGGTGGTAATGCGGCAGTTCGTTCATCCACGGCCATCATGGGTGCGGTGTCGATAGCTGACGGTACTTCAACGCCAATGCCGTCTTTCGAATCATTCGCGTCTGTGTTGAAAAGGTGCTTCGCCACACCGAACTTTTTGAAGTCGGGAGTAGGGCAAGTCGTCTCGCTTTCGATGAGGCATTGCTGCACAGTAAGGGAGAATCAAAAAAAATCGCAGTGATCAGAGTTCCAGTTCCGACACCAGGACCAGAACCAAGACACGAGGACCTATGGATTACCATTTGCATTAAATCCGAGATATCCCATGGTTTCGACGGCTTGATCTCTTTTATTTTGCTAGTGATCCCTTTTCTTTCACGTTTCCGATCCAACGTGGCGTGAACCTGTGCAAGAACCGAGCCGGGACACCCTTTTGCCCTGTGTGGGACATTTGCTTCACGATACAAATCGAGGTACTTCAACAGGAATATGGCAAATATTTCCGAGAAAAAGAAATAGGCGGTGAGAAGAAGAACTACCACATCAAAAAGGAAAACATAGTAGCCAAACGGCGCCTTACCTTCTCTTGTACCCGGTCTAAATCATGGATATGCCTGAGAGCCTCAGCTTTTGCCTTATGTACGCCCGCGATTTTCGCCTCGTCAAATTCAGCCGATGCCTGCACCGCATGCGTAGACGAATCTGATTTACTTCTCCCAGCAGAATGCTGAGATCTTGCTCGTCCTTCCAGCGAATCGGGACTTGCCGGTTCTCCCACCTTTTCCTCCCCACCTTGCCTATTCCCTAGAGCAGCCCGTGCCCTCTTTAAAAGAGTATTTTGTTCAAACAGTCGATGCGTTGTTGCCCATCGATCGTTATCGAGCATGGTCAAGAGATGCCGGATGTGATTCGCAGCTGGGAGTTGGGACTTAAAAGAAGGGAACAAGTTCGTGAGAGTTAATGAACGCAATCTTTGAGTCGAATTCCATGAAAATCGACAAACACTTCATGAGAAGCTGAGTGATTCCACGGCCGAAATTGAACGGAGAAACCGCAGGGCTAACCTGGGCGACATTCGGGTTGTTGTTATGACCGAACTGTTGCGGGTGGTTGAGTGATTTCTCGGCGAGTAATGCATGTTTTTGGAAGCATTGAACTTGCAGCTGGACTTGGAGCTCACAGGGAAGTTCTTGCAGAAGACCCTTTTTCGGAGTGGTTTCCATGGTGTTGGTCGGTTGTTGGTGTTTGAGGTGCAGGTTTGCAGTTGGTGCGACACCTTTTTGGTCACCAACTCCGAAACTATTGAAACTCCAATCTGAAACTGAATTTGAAGCCCGATTCCACCCCA
Organism: Quaeritorhiza haematococci; assembly: GCA_027596845.1. Classification (NCBI taxonomy): domain Eukaryota; kingdom Fungi; phylum Chytridiomycota; class Chytridiomycetes; family Quaeritorhizaceae; genus Quaeritorhiza; species Quaeritorhiza haematococci. The sequence goes on along the minus strand of JADGJF010000034.1, from coordinate 35,209 downwards.
AATTCCACCCTAATATCCATCGGAACCCGTAGAAATACTGACCCATTAGCAGAATCAGTAACTGTCCCACTCCTTGCAACGACGATCATTCTCCGGCGGCGGCACATCACGTCAAGCATACACAACCGCCTTCATGTACATTTTATGAAGTGTCTCGACTTGCTCTAAGTAAACTGAGGAAAAGTGAGGACCTGGCAAGACCTTGCAAGCTACTTCGGGTTAGCATCTATGAGTTCCTAGATTGTACCAGAACGTCGCAAGATCCATTTCGATAGGGACCCAAGCTTGGTTGGCTGAATAAAATCCGAGCAAGTCTTCACACACAGTCACACAGACAACTCAGAAGGAAGACGGGACAAAATGGGTTATATGAAATGCATCGACCTCCACAGTCAGGCACCCAACCAAGTGTCGCACAGGAGCAACCCGGGATTGAACCGGGGACCTCTCGATCTGCAGTCGAATGCTCTACCACTGAGCTATTGCTCGCTGTTGGCATTCATGGAAAATGCATCAATAGATACTTTTGCGTGACGTCATAAGTCCCAATATTTTGCACCAGCTATCATGTACATTTCATCCATCTTACGCTACAAAAATACAGTTACATTCCACTCCCATTCCTCTCCGAATTCTCAAACTCCCACAACAAATAAACGCTTATTCGCTACAAAAAAAATCAAATCTCACCTTTCCTCTTCTCATTCCATTTCCTTCCTCTCTCAAAAAACTCATCCGCCAGGACAACCTTATCAAAGGTAACCCACGGCCCAACCATAACCCACGAATCCAACCTCAAAGGAATAACCTGCCACGCCTTCCCCCCCTTCTCACCCCTCAACTTCTGCGCAAACGCCCTGGAAGCAAAGAAGCTCACTTCGTCCTTAACGCTCTTCGGTCTCTTCAGAGCCGAAAACATGTGGACCTTCCTCTTGTCCGACTTGTGGTACCGCACGGCATTGTACCAGTCTCCAATGGAAACCTTCTTTTCGTCTTCCTCGTGGATGACGAGTAAACCGATGTGGGGGGCGAGGCCGTGGCCTGTGGGGAAGTAGGAGTGGTCGTCCAAGTCCAACCCTGTCACCACGCATTCAACGACGTCGTTAGGTAAGGCGTCATAGTAAAGCGGGAAGAAGGTGTTCGAGTGACGAGACCAGAGAGACAAGAGCGTGGCAAGTTCTTCCTGGAAGGGCTCGATGTATATTTCGAAGGTCTTGGTGAGTTGAACCGATGATTGAGGGTTGGGAGATGAAACGGGGGGTTGCGCAGTGGTCGTAAGGCGCTTTCCAGTCAGGAAGGTTTCGACGACGGACGAGATCCAGTGCGCCGGAATGCCATTTTCGTAGAGGCGGACAAGGGTCAGAATGAAGGCAGAAATCGTCATAGGGCTGTACTCGAAGCATGCCTTACGGCCATCGCGGAATGCGGGATAGCAGATCCCCAAGTAGAGCCGGTGGAGCCACCTGATGATCTGGGCCTTCGATGCACGGGGGACGCTCCCAACACGCATCTCATTGCTTTTGCCGTTTTTGTTATCTTTCTGATTCTTGCCGTCAGCCGCATCATCCGTCAACACCCAACACACGTCGATGTTGAACAATCCCCCACACGTCTGTTTAATGCCCAAAACCTCCTCCACTTCCTCGGGCCCATTCAACATGGTGCTGCTGAAGATGTATTCGTCATAATTCTCCCAAATAACCGTGTTGAGCAGCACGTTGCACTGCATCCAGCACGGAAACTTGGCTTCCTTTTGCTTGTACAAAAGCGGTCCGATGGTTAGAAGGCTAGTGAGAAGCCCGCAGTAGTCTGGGACGTTGCTCAGGAGGACGCGGTGGAAGCGGGTCGGGAGGCCTTGCTTTTCCCTCTCTTCGTGGCGCCTGGAAATCATGAACGCTGTCTTGTTCACATCCCCCTGGTTGAATTCGAGCACGAAGTTGTTAGAGTATTCAGCGATACACCGCGACACCCTCCAAAAGATTCCGAGGAAAATATCGTAGATGTCGTTGACTTTGGGTGGTGCTGAGACGTAATCCATGTGGTAGAAAAAGTATGTGAAATCGGCGACCGGATGAAAGTTCCAGGACGGTTTCCCGCCGTCTTCCATGAAGCGAAAATCGACGAGACAAAGGTTTGGTTCGTATGACGTGCGAATGTGCTGGGCGAGATCTTCGCGGATGTTGCGCAGACGGCTATGCTCGGCGCTTCCGGAAGCCAGCTTCGGATTGATCATCCGGGGATCCCTTGCCGCACGAATCGCTTCGTCGAAGGGGATTTTCCCGCCATTTTTGTTATTGCTGCCCTTTTTGTTCGACTTCCTTTCTGTCAACTCCACCTTTTCCTTGCTTGGGAACTCGACCGGAGGCCACAAAAGTTTCGTATCCTAGATGAAGACAACAGGCATGATTAGCACACAGACTTTGAGATCAAGGTATCGAAAAAATCAAAACAAATGTTCTGCAAGCCATCTGAATGCTGACCCTCATGAAGTTGACGTCGTGAATGAACTCGAGGGCGGAGGGACGAAGACCAGGATTCTCGTTCACAAGATTTACCGCCGTTTGATACAAGAAATCGCGCTTCTTGGTGATGTTCGCGCCGTATTCATCAGGCACGATGCTCATAATCTGCTGGTCTGGCATGTTCTTGATGTCCTTCACCATTTGGTAAGTAGTATCTTCAAGATGTTGAGCCATCATGGCCCTCAAGGGGGGGGGGCATATTCTCGAATTTTTCCATGTTGCCGCCGAAAGAGTAGTGCTTCATTAATTCATCTTGTTCATCTTGGAAAGCCACAGCTTGAACACATCCTGCACCGCGCTCTTCGTTTTGTCGTCCGAGAACCGAATGAAAGGAAGGCGCTCCATCCAAGCGGTTGAGCGAGCGCAAGCCCGGAGAACCTTTTCCAGCTTTTTAGATACGTCTGGATGCAAGCCGATGCAGTAGTATGTCATAGAAATGTACGTGAGCAAGAAGGCAAAGTCAGGGTTGCTTCGGTCAGGAGTGCTGAACTTCGACATCTCTTCCAACGCCAAGAACAGAATTACGAGACGGGCAAGGGCAGTAGGGTTGAGATCGTTGCAAAGAATCTTGACGGTAGCGTTGGGTGGTGCCTTTCCTGTGTTGAGCTTCTCCCACAGATCTAGCAACGTCACGAGAAGGTGCCGACCGTCGCCAATCCCACCAAGCAATACACAGAGCGGGTTTTCCTTGCTGAGTAGGTTGAGCTTGACGCGCGAACCCGGTTAATCCGAGCCATTTGCGAGCCGATTCATTCTAGTACGCTTCTTGTTCTCGATGGAATCGACGTAATCCGCGAAAGCGCTGACGGCAGGATCGTGGCCGATAGAGAAATACTCACAATACGTCAGGTCGCAAACCATAAGGCGATAGAGCGGGGTAAGTCCCTCTTCTCCACGAAGGGGATTCGCGTTGCGAGTGCGGTCTTGCAACGCATCGAGGAATCGGCGCAGTTCCTGATCGACCGGGAGATATTCCAGCTTTTCATACTGACCAGCAAAACTCGCAGCTTTGACGATACGCTTGAAAACTGCAGGTTGATCGAGAGCGACCGCAGCAAGCTTCTTCCTAGCCTCCGCCACATTGCTATCGTTCTCCCCTTTACCCGTCCCCAGCTCCTCCCCAGTGACGCCACACCTCATCATCAACGACTTCATCCCATCATTGACAGCCTCAATGTACCTCCCAAACTCGAACAATGACGCACTTCTGTTGCTGAAATAGACGGGGTAGGTCGGATCAAGCGCGATTGACTTGGTGTAGAATTCGGTGGCTTCATCGAATACACCCTTCTTGTGGAAGTCATTGCCAACCTTTTTGAGTTTTTCGGCTTCCGATTGAGCATTCTGCGATGGCGAAGAAGGCGGAGGGGTATGCTGGCTGGACAAGTTCGCTGCATTCCGAACGCTATCGTCCTTGTTTTCGGCGCTGCCGGAGGAGCCGATACTGGCGTTACTCGATGCCCTACGAATGCCAGATTTCTTTTTGCTAGGGCTCTTTTGTGGGGTGACGCGCCGACCCTGTTGAGATGCAGTGTTGGATGGAGAGCTGTCGAACATGTTGCTGTCGCCCGTGGAGGAAATGGAATCGGGGGTTGAAGTTAAAGGTCATTCTAATCGGGAATCGCTGCGCAGGGACGGAACGAAGAAGGAAAAGGGCAACCAAAAGGACTTCATGTCTCCCTGCGTGTCTCCCACACTGAGCACAAAAACCTGCGTCTTAGGTAAAGCCTATGACAAACATAATACCTCTAACCTCACGCTCGTTTGAACCGCGGACGTAGGGATGCGTCACAGGTTCATTCCGCATTTGTATGAGAATATGAAAACACGTCTGAAAACATTACCAGAAAGGCTGTGAATATGGTGATGGTTGATGATGGCAGGGTTCGCAATTTGATGGGAGACCCGGCGGACCCCAGGGTGTGAAATGAAGAGTATGAACCTTGTCTCTATCCCAGGCTCCATTCGCACATGTGGGCCTAATTGTTGATGCTGCCACCTGCACCGCCAGTTTGCGCTTTTCGATTCACATAACCTCGGCAAATCACTGTTCAAAGCAGACTGCTTTTATCATCTCTGTGCGTTACGCTGCAGGCATCGGTTCCGCGACGGCAGTCATTCAGAATATCAGGAGCTATTATGTTTCTTTTGCTCTCAGGGGGCTTTCGTAAGGACCATCACGTCAGTTTGGAAATTTGGAATATCGTAAATTCAAGTGGTCTACTCTATGTATGATCTGGATGAGGCCTTTGGGGGGAGATACGGAAATGCGTACCAGCCGTCTACGTCTTTTAAGTCGGAGTTGGAATTCTCTCCACGGACGAATGCCAGAGTTGCCCGTTGATTTCGGAGAGAGTTAAGAGTCCGGCTGAGCAGACTGTCGATCAATCACCATGTGAACACCGACGTTCCACCAAGAATCGAACCCATCACCCAAATTTCCAACATCGCCAAAATGTCCACGAGCGCCCTCAACGAACAATCTCCTCCCGCCGACACATCCACGCCACCTAAACCCACAACCGGAGACCCTTCTTCTTCCATCGGAGATCAACGCAAATCCACGGCCGGCGGCGCGCCTAATCCTCCTGCCTCCGATCCCACACCACCAACAGCCATGAGCCAAGAACCACAACCACCCGCCCCCTTAGCAGGTTTTGAAAAAAATAAATCGACAACAGGAAGCGGGAGTCAACTCGCCACCCGCACCGGGTCAAATCATACCGTCGCCAGTGTAGCGGTCGAACCTGCTACGCCCCTCAATCCCACCGTCCCTCATGTTGCCGCTGCATCTACATCCACAAATCAGCAACAGGGGCGACCTTCAGTCGGGCCGTTACAGCGAAATATTTCTGTGGCAGCCGATGCGGCGCAGGTACCGAGTGCTCCCGCGGCTGGGGTTGTGGGGGTAGGACTGGGAATGTCGGGTGCAATCGGAGTGGATGGTGGGCAAATAGCCACGGGTTTGCCCAGTGATCCGGGGAGAGATGCAAGGATTGGGCAGAGGAGAGCGAGGATTGAGGCTAGTCGGCTGGCGAAGACGAAGCCGGAATTGGTTGAAGGTATGCAACTGGGATCAGCTACCAGGGATCTTTTTTGTGAAGACATTTTGGGCAGGCATTTTCAAACTGCCAATGTCTGTCCGATTGCGGATAGTTTGTCGTTATTGAAAAAGAAACTCCATTCATATTAGATGTTGCGGCACGCCGTAAACCGAAGGCAGAGCCGGAACAGAAAGATACGGGTAAGGCAAAGAAACAAGTCGCGGCAAGTCAGAAACGGATTGAGGCTGTGAAGGTGAATGCAAAACTCTGTTTTGAGCGCGTCTTGTAATGTTTCTTTGTTTCTCAAACTGATGCATTTTAAACTCTGAATTCATGCCCCTCACACCCAGCTTGCCGGCACGGAGCAAGTCACTAACGTTCGCGTCAACGTTGTTGCACGGGAAAGCTCCCGTCGCCAAGACGAACTCCAAAAAGTCGATGTCTGGGAACAAAAACGGGCACAAGAGGAGAGGCAATCTTCCAGTATGCAGGATGACATTGAAAGACAGTGGGCAAAGGTGTTGGGGAGCACCCCTGCCCCTGGGGGGCCGGGTACAGGGCTTACAAATGGTGTGAAGGGAGGAGGAGGAGTGGATGGGCCGTACGAGCTGCATGAGGTACGTTCGAAATCGTCAGTTCCGTGCTCTTTTGCTGCATCTTCTTGCGCGTTTGCGGTTTATCGATTGGTTTGCATTCGGTGCTTGGCGTGTGTTGGCCGATGGAAAAAAGATGGGTTCGTGTATACATCGGGCTTCGTTACTTGGTGCTGGAGTGATCCCTTCTGCTGGTGCATTGTTTTGGGCGATGTTGGCGCATTTTTCGTTTCCCGATTTTGATGTGTTTCTTTAGGTTGGCATTGCATACAAATCCGTCGCCTTTTACGATGGTTGGTCTTTTTGCGATGTTCTGTGTGCTCTTGCACGATGCCAACCTTCAGTCCGTTATGGTGGAAGGGAACTCCCCCAACATACCTCATGCCGGTGTTATATGGAGATCGCCAGTGTTTTGGAAATCGCAATTTGAACAAAGTCGGTCCTTCATATCGAACCAGCCAAAGTTCAATTCGTGATTCCAAGAATGCGCATGATTTTGGATAGTACACGATGATATACACTTCAATCACACAACACAATAAACAAGTTTCGAATTCATCTATACATTCGACCGTTTCCTTTCCTTCCAGTTGCTGACGAAGCAGAAAGAAGCTTGCGACGTACTCATCAACATCAAAAACAAATTGATCGAAGAGTACCTGGCTGAGTTGAAATCAAAAGATGATGAATATGTGAAGGAGTTGAAGAGGCAGGCGGAGGAGATCGGTAAGGCAATAAACAAATCTCCATCTTCGACACATCCGTTAAAAGAGTTCCCGCCTTCACACCGGGTTATACTTGCAATTCGACACAAACCTCGTTAACCATCCAAACTTATTGATTTGAATGTGGTTTATTTGAAATGTTAGATACGCTTCTGGAAAGAATGGAGGGCCAGTACCGTACTTTCCAGACGACACTGCAAGAGGAGCTGGAACAGATTGAAAGAGCTTTCATTGAGGAGCGAACGGAGCTTATTGAGTCCAATATTCGGGAGTTGGAAGTGTTGTTGGAGAGGAGGAGGGAGAATGAATCGTGAGTTGAGCGTGTGCTCTTTTATCATTTTTCCCATTTCCTCATAATCCTAACACCAACTCGATTCGCTTTTCTCGGCCCTCGTTTCCCTTCCCGACCTCCAAAATCCATACATCATCACGCCCTCCAAAGCCAATACATGGATGAACGAGCAACCCGTATCGAAGACCACATCCTCCAACTCGAATCCCTCCGTGTACACGACGCCGAAGAATACAACGTCGTCAAAATTAAACTCGAGACTGATGTCCAAGTGCTTGAACAGCAGTTACAACAGATGCGCGCGACCTACCAGTTGAATACGGAAAAGCTAGAGTATAATTATCAGGTTTTGAAGAAGAGGGACGAGGAGAATGGGACTATTTTGGGGGCGCAGAAGAGGAAGATTACGAGGTTAACGGTAAGAAAGGGGGGAAGCGGGATCGCAGATGTGGACAAATATTTGGGTTTCTTATTTGGAGGGTGGAGGTGGAGTGGGTTCATGGCAAGAAGACTGATGGCAACTTTTACAGGATCACCTCAATATGCTCAAAGCAAAAATTAACAAGCAGGAGCGTGCATTCCAACAGGAATACATGTCCCTGACCGATGACTACAAACGCATAACCGAGCAATTCAAGGTTTGTCTACTTTGCTATTTCCCTCGCTTGGGAGACTGTTCGAGTTGCTTACGAGAGAAATCGGGGCTTTGCACTTTGTGTGGTGTGGTGTTATTTTTTCATGAATTGGTAGGAGTTGCAAAAGAAGTTTCGGCACTTCCAAATTGCGGATAACAAGAAGTACCGCGAGGTGTGGAAGATGAATGAGGAGTTGGCGAGAGAGTTGATGCGAAAGGTGATTCAGGTATGTTTGTATCCTGCATCGTCAAAATAAGACGATAGGATTACGTGCGTGGGTGCCGCCATTACGAGCCTTTGTATTTGTGTTGACGTGGCCCTTCCCAATTCGTCACGGTCATGAAGGCCGATAGCATCATCTATGAGCAACAGTTAGGAATGTCCTACACCCCTCCACCCGACGATCTCTTCAAAAATGTCGACCCTTCCGCCTTCAAAGACTCCAAATCCAACCGTCACCGGAAACACGGCGGCGGGACACTTGGGTCCTCTTCTGATCCCACCGGTGCAGACGATGATATGGGCTCTCACGGTAGGACCAATAAAGCGTTGTCATATCGAACTCCTTCAACAAACGCGGCTGCTACGTTGTTGATGGAGAGTACCATGCTCGGGGCGGAGGAGGAGGATGGCGAGGAAGAAGGCGAGTGGGAGGGAGACGATGAGGGAGAGGTCGGAGTGGAGAGTGCACAGCAGGGTGAAGGAGGGAAGATGGGGAGAACGAGGAACGGACAGAAAATGCCGTCGAGAACGCTGAAGCGGTTGTTGGAACTGCTTTGCAATGAGGCTGGATTCTTGGTGCGTACTGGACCGAGTCCTTTGCCTGTGACGTTGCGTACCACCCTATTCTATATTTATTCACTTCACGTTCTTTCCATTAATTGAATGAAGGTCGAAGAAAAACTGCAAAAATTACTGGCACCCTTGCATAAGGACGAGCAGTCATTGATGAAGTTGGATTCAATATTTAAAGCACTCGGCGTGGAAACTGTTGAGGATATTGAGAAGCTTGCGAGTTACTTGATTGCGAGTCCTCATGGGGTCGAGAAGGAAGTTTCACCTGAACGTCCGAGTGAAGAGGAAAAGGCGAAGAGCGAGTCGGTTAAGGGCGAAGAACAAGGTACCTATTCGCAACTGTCCATTCGATTGGGTCACGTTGAATGTACACATTCATTTGCTCAATCCCTTGACGCTCGATAATATCGCCAGGAGCCAATGAAGGTACCGCCGTCGCTGGAGGAGAAATGACCAAGCCCTCTTCTGTCACCCCCGATCCAAGACCATCAAGGGTTACAATTGCGGCACCTTTCGCAAAGAGCATGACAGAAGAATGGTCAACCCAGCTCATTCATCCCAACGAAGTGATCCGTGCGATTCGCCGTTTCGTTGAGGAACATAAGCAGTCCAAGGGAGGTCCTCAACAACATAGGAAGATTCGTCGGAGGGCTGATAGTGAGATGAGTGAAGGTGAGTTCATTGGTAGTCTTCAATGGTTCCTCTACTCTTCGATGAACTGAGCTTTTCCTCCGTCATGTTCAGATTATACAAATATCGGATCGAACGTTACTTCAATCCCGACCTCACAACCCCTTGGGACAATGGTGGACAAACCATCCCCGTTGAAAAGGGAGACTCCGCAGCAAGGAAAAGATGCGGAAGAACAAGCAAAACAGCAACAAGAAGAACAGCAACAGATGACCGGAAGAACGGCGGCGTCCCCGGTACCTTCCTCCATCATTCCAAAGAATCCTGTTGCTGAGGCAAAGCGGGAGTACTGGGAAAGGATGGCTAATGTTCTGAATGAGCATGATGAGCGGGTTTGGACAGTAAGTGATGGGCACCAAACCACTTTTCGCAACCGTGCAGTTGAATCTTCCTTTGCCTTTTCTTTTCACATCTGACCTTTTATTTTTTGCATTTTCAACAGGCCGTCTTCGCCGCCATGGAAAAGTACAATCAGTTGCTGACACAAAGATGGAACACAACGCTGGAAATCAAAAATATTTCTCGGCAAAATGAGGAGTTGAAACTGTTGCTCCGTCAGTACATGGCGGCACGCGTAAATGATGAACTTCAGGTTCCTCCAACCCAGATCTTGCTTGCGCAGGCAGGGATGTTACATCATCATCCGAACTTTACCATGCCGCAATGAGTATGGGTAAAGCAGTCCAATAATGTCGGGAACAAGCCGTGTGAGTGGGGGCTGAAGGGAGGAATTCGTGCCTCACAAGTTTCTGATCTCGCTCGATTGTTGTTCTGAGCTTCGTTTAGTCTGAATACATCGGGGTTGAAGTGATATCTTGATGATTTGTAAAGCAACGCCCTGCTGCTCCAAAACATCTGCTTCTCGACTTTCTTCACAGTATCTGCTCGGTCCTTCCCTAGGCTCGATCTTCTGATTCAGAAATGATAACAATCTTTCCAGCCAATTCGATACACAGCCAGTCTTCTTTTCTCTTCTTCACGAGATGATTACAAGGTAGCAACAAGGCTATTGAGAGAGGATGAGAACAAATGACACGGGTCTTTGAAACAGTGCAAGTTTTGACGGGACTGATGCCTCCGCATTGTATGAATCTATGTACGAATTGACTCAACAATAATACAGCTGCCGTTACAATCTTGTCTCGAACAGATCTCAAACACCTGTCGTGGAACTCCTCTGTTACTGTTCTTCAGCTCCATGTGTTCGTTCCGTTGAAAAGACGTTGCAAACCAGTGTTTGTTTATCGTCTTAACTGTTTACCAGGGTGTCCCTCGGTTTACAATTACGACCCAATCAAATGATACTTCACCACATAAAAGGCAAAACAAAAAAAAAAAAAAACTAAGTCGCAGCATTGTACTTCAAACAAACACACTCAACTTGTAGATCCTGAAGCCTCACGAGCGCTTGCAGTAGCCGGAAGTGATCCACAGCGTTCACAGGTTAGTACTGTGGCCCCGAATGAAGATGCGGACAGGAGAGAAGGGGAGGATCGGTGGTTTGTGATGTGGAAGAAGGTCTTGTGTTTGCAATGGAAATGGGGCTTTTCTTTACAGTGACAGGGCGTCTCATGAGGGCGGCGGCAGAGTGACGTGTGTTTTAAAAGCGCAAAATATGAGGCAGGAGAAAAAGATCAGATCAGTCGAAACAAAGCGTGTTTTGTCTTGGCATTCATTTCTGTATCTCCGATCTCGACTATGCCTTCCCCACATTTTGAATTTCTCTCCCTCCCTTCAATTGCATACTCTAAGCCATACGAAGACCGTTCCTGATTTACGAAAAAAGCTCAACGCATAAAGATCAGATGGCACCAGCAGCTTCAGCAACACATTTCGTCTCCGCCGCAGCGGCCGAACCGACGACCGGCACAATAAAAACAACGCCGCACAAGCAGGCCCCTGCGTCTCATCCGCCCTCACACCAACATCAACAGATCATCCACCACCCGATTCCCACGGATCCTTTCGATGAGACCGTCTACAACCTCCTCCCGCTTGAATTGCCTCCGCAGGAAAAACCTCCCACATACAAGTCTGTATACGCGAAACTTGCGAAGAAGGAGTACAAGGACGGGAAGAAGGCTACAGCATCGATTGGGCCAGCGAAGGTGCAGCAGAGGAGTGCGAAAGAGTTTTTGAAAAAGGATGAGGGGTCGGGTATTAGGGCTGTTGCAGGTGAGTGCAGTGCAGTGCGAAAGTGTGGAAAAAATAAACATGAAGGGGCGGGATGCTTGTACCAAAGATTTAGACACGCTTTTCGTGCATCAGCATTAATGATTCGTGAATGTTCTGGTCGTTCCAGCGAAAACTTACCGGGCGGACCGAAGTGTCAGGAAGGATCCGCTTCCGAAATCACCTGGTCAGATCCCGGAACCTTCAAAGAAGGACTTTGTCAAGATTAATGCGCTCGACAACATCCAGTCTGGTAAGCGTCAAAGAGATCCGGGTTTCATCGTCGCACCTCCTCGCATAAATCGTTTCGCGGGGTATCCATGATTTGTTATCTAATTTGAAATACGTCTTCCTCCAAATCAAGTTGCGAAAAAGCAACCTCAAGCGCCGCCGTCATACCTTGCCAAAAAGGACTACGGCAAAACCCCCAATTACCTTCAACACCGCAAAGAAGAGCTTCACGAGCGCAAAATCCAAGAAAAGCAAGATACAGAACAGGCCCGACTGGACGCTGTTCGAGAATCCCAGCTTGCTGCGAGACTCGTCCCCTTGCCCGAAGACGAACGGGTGAAGTTGCTTGCGGGGTTGAAGGCTAATTGGGAAAAACTCAACTCGGATTATCAGAAGCTGAGTTTGACGGTGGATACTGTCCCTAAGATTACAAGGTGCGCAACAAGTGGACCATCACCAAGGATGGTGATTTGCATGAAGCCGTGTTTCCTGCTATAGCGCAAATGGGAACTTTGCCGATCAATCGTCAATTAACATTATCCTTCCATCCTGGGACCCTTTCTCTTTTCGCCTTTCTATCTCTCCATCTTTCCTTTTGTTTTTGCTCGCTAAATCCGCACTAAACGTATCCAGGAAGGTGAATATGGAACAACAGCTTAAGCAGCTCGAAGACTCAATGGCGAAGCTTTCGAAGCCCAACATTCTCGTCGACTTCAACGAAGCATTCGCGATGGGACTCAAACTATAAGCGTGGTTGGAGGAGGTGTTGTTTTTCGGAGAGAGAGGAGGAAAAAGGGATTTCAAATCGATGGTCTGGAGGAGGTGTTGTTTTTCGGAGAGAGAGGAGGAAAAGGGGATTTCAAATCGATGGTCTGGAGGAGGCGGGAGCGAAGGAGCGAACCCTTTTTTTTCTTCTGTAGAGAACTGTGCCGGTCCTGTTCTGATGATTTTGACGTGCCTTGATGCGGTCGCTTCGCAAGAAGATCCATATGATGTTGCGTTGCTGGATTCTATACATCATTTTGTATGGAAGGGATAATTCATGCCTTTTTTTTCGAATTTCGGGCTTTCCTGTAATCAAAGGGAGTGTCTTCCCTAGTTTTGGCGGCTTCTCGTGTTGTTGCTTTTATTCCCCGCTTTGTCAATACATTCAGTATTCTGAATTCATTGAATCGTTTTTGCGGCTGTTCTTTGAGATACTGGTGGGGCCTCCATTCACTGCTCTGCTGCGGAACATGAAAACCGGCACTGAAGGTTCCCAACTTGCCATCTAAAAATGAGCAAAGAAAGACAACAACATGGGTGTGGTGCACTCACTGAGAGTTGCACCGAAGGGTAGCGACTGGAGGGTGAATTATGTTCCGCCTAACAGTGACACCCGAAAGTGTTTTCAACTTGTGTTTTACCCCTTGACTAAACCTCCCTCGCCTTCCTCCCACTTTGAATGGCCATTACTAAGGCTGTGGTTTTCTTTACCTTTGTCTGGTGGAGGGCGCTCAAGTTGGCACGCGGAACCAGGTGAATATAACCGTGGTAACGGGTAAATGCATGTATTATTCATAATTATATATTGTTTTTCGATTAAGGCCGAAAGGGGGCAGATGGGCAGCTTCTTTCTATTTTAGAATTCTATCTTAGCAGCTGGCAAGTTTCCACATTCATACATTTTCCAATCGAAGTAAATCTGGGGGTCATCCCAGGCGGGAGCATCTCCAAGAGCGCGCATTCTCCGCCCCAAACAAGGTCCAGAAACCATACCCCAATGGAGAGGAGGAGGTAGTTGCAGAAAGCCAAGGGACCTGCATTTCTCCTGGAAGAGCTTTGCAAGATCATCCAGCTGCAGCGAGTGGATTCGATCGTCTTCATACTCTGGACCAGCAACATAAAACATGGACCGGCGCAGATGTGGGCAACACTCTATCACGGTCCGTATTAGAGACAGCATCCATTCAATAGATGGTCTGTCCTGCACCTTGCTATGGATGTACAGGTCGAATTCCCGCAGCATCCGCCCACCTTGCTTGACAAAATCAAGTGAATCTGACTCGAACAATCGTGCTTGCAATTCATCGTGGTTGATCAAACACGCGTACAACGATTCGAGTGACTGACAGTGTTTTGTGATAGACTTGAAGTTCGCGTGGCTCCACCCCGACGGTGAGAGCAGCAAGTTGGCTCCCTCGCAGCTGCATCAAGCACTCAAACGCATCCGGATCAATGTGTTCAATTCATTCTTTTTCAAGCGCCCTCAAGCCGGTGCGTACCGTCCCAAACAACTCACATGTCGATCATGAGAGCCTCGACTCTGACAAACGCACGACCAAGAGCGCGTCCGAGTGCTTCTCGAAGAATTGTTTTGTAATAATGTCCGGGTAACTTGATGGGAAACGAAGGTTCGACACCGTTAATTTCTGGAGGTTTGGGAACAGGGAATAAGCTCTGGAGGAGTGTGCGCCCGATACCATAGTCAGTCTCCAAGCAAATCCGGAGATCCACGACCAAGTTCCCCACGGGCAAGCTCTTGTATTCGCTGATGTCGATCGCGCAGTTGCTGTTGATGAGGCGACGTACGATTGGATATGTCGAAATGACTGTTTTCCACATAAGCGGCACGGCGAGGCGATACCATGTCCAGTTCACCAATGAATAAGAGGTGAGATCTCTCGCTTTGCTTTGCTTTTGACCATAATTCTCAACTCGTACGGTTTCAATAGCACCTGTAGGTAGTGCAGAACGGTCTGGACAACCTCAGGGGGAAGGTGCGGGACCTTCTTAGAATACGTCGCCGCAGCTGGCTGCTTTTGGGGAATATGGCTTTGGAACGCTTGAATCGTCTGCAATGGGCCGCTAACCAAACCGGTTGAACTTGGAGTCGGATAAACATCACGAGAGCTGCCGAAGCCTGTCGGCTGTATGTCGTCGTCTCGCTGTCGACTTTATTGTTGCAAGTGAGGGAGACGAAGCAAACAAGACGCAATATAACGTGTCTCCTTCTTCAGTTGTTCGATATGACTCTCATCCCACTCATCGTCGCTTGGGAGCTGCGCCAAAACTTCCATAACGTGGAAGAAGAAAGTCTTGAACAGCTGGTATTCAAGGCTACCGAAAGGAGTCAAGCGGGCATGGAGTCACTTCCATAGAGGATCCAGTTTGCGATTATAGACGCGTATTCTTGGAGGTCGGGGTCCGGTTCGAGAAGAGGGACGAACGGTTGTTGTGTTGAATTCTTCATATTGAAACGAGAGGCTGCGGTTCAAACAACGAGAATGCGAATTGAGCAAAGACAGCAACAGGAATTCTTTACTAAACACACAGTTGAGAAGCAATGGACACTTCCCTCACAGTGACGACCTTGAACCCTGCCGTGGACCTACCTCGGATTTCTTTTCTTTTTCCAACCAGCTTGAGTCGACCGTCCAATGTCAAAGTGCATGGTACATGGGCGCCGGGACTCAAGCCAGATGCGTGCCGGAGTTCTGAACTTTCTGAAGTTTTCCCCTCTGCGATGTAAGCAACATCTCCAACTTGGTACGAAAGCTTCTCGCCTTGAACAAGTGATCGGGCAAATCTTGCAGGAAGTTCACAGAGTTCTGGCAGTCGTACCGGTTATCTCACACCCCCTGGTCTGGACGACCTCGAAAGTTGGCTTCCATAAATGGTGATGATATTTCTCCAAGAAGGGCCATCTTCCAATTGTATTCTGGGTCGTCACATTCCCTCCGACGACATTGAGTGTGCACGTTTGAATCGACTGATAAGGCCCACACCATGTGGAGTTGGCATGTGTAGGTGGTGAGATGGTTTCATGATATTCCTTGAAGACAACAGGTTGTAATCGGGGTTGGAATTACCTTCCAATCTCCCTTTGGCCGTCCTGATTCGCTTAGCCCGCTCGCCAGCAGCTTTTGATTCTGGGAGGAGGCACATGTCCCGCAACAACACGAATACACAAGTAAAGGAAGCGAGAAATTGACCAAGGTCTTCCGGTCTGATCCTTTCGTGGAATGCAAACAAGACTGTATTTCTTCGTTCTTCGAAGACAAACAGCACCGCAGTTTCTCCCTCAAACTGCGGACAGCGTGTCAGAAACAGTCTCGCCGCTCCACCTACCGCTCCGCCACTGACTCCAGCAACTCATCCCACCAAAGTGCAACGCATTTGTTCATACAATATGTACACGAATCTTTTATTCCCCCCATCTTTTGCGTCCTCCATTCATTTCCGTGTCTTGCCTATTTTACTCAGATGTGTGCTTGGCGTACGCAGCCTCATCCATAAGAGCATCAATTTCCTCCGGTTTGGAGATCTTGATTTTAGCGATCCAACCCTTTTCGTAGGGGCTGGTGTTGACGAGAGAAGGCTGTGAGTCGAGTTCGGCGTTGGCCTCGACGACTTCACCACTGATGGGGGCGTAGACATCTGAAGCGGCTTTGACGGATTCGACGGCACCAATGGGGTCTGGAAGGTGAAGGACCGAGAAACAAAATTAAACATTAGAAAGAGGTGGTTGAATCTGGTATGGTAGGAATGAACCAGTTTCACACCAACCAAGAGGATCCAAAAAAACAAGAGCGTACGCGCGCAACTACGAAGGACAGTGAGCTAAGAATTGCACAACTAACCTTTCTTCTCAACCGTCTTTCCCTGGGCAGACACCTCGATGTACACAACGTCGCCGAGAGCCTTTTGGGCGTATTCCGTAATTCCGATCGTGCCGACACCGTCCGTCACCGAAACCCATTCGTGATCAGAGGTGTACTTGCGGGCTTTTAAAAGTAAGCGCGCAACAAGTTCAGAGCAGTCGTCAGTTGATAAGATCTGTCTCATAGAGATGCATTTTGGCAGTTCAGAAACTTACTGGCGTAGGATCGCCTGGAAGCAAGAACAAAGGCGGAAGAGAAGGCCGGAGTCGGGGACGCGCGGACAAGAGGAGCGCGGGCGAAGACGGAGGCAGCGCGGCGGCAGGAGGCGAGCATTGTGGACGACGGATGAGACGGTGGTCGGTGAGCAGGTTTTGATCAGAAAGGACGCACAAGAAAAACAAGGCTTGGGGGGGGGGGGGGGTATCTGTAAGGCCTAAAAGAGGGCGTCCT
>JADGJF010000034.1:0-18407 GCA_027596845.1 Quaeritorhiza haematococci | reverse complement strand
CAACCCCCCCCCCAACCACACCACCCCCGGGGGGCGGCCCCTTGTCACACCTTTTGCACGAGCTCTTCCAACGTCTGAGTTTCAATTCAAATTCAATTCAATAATCAATTATTCGTATCGACTTGAAAGTTAGTCTTGAGAGCTCCTAAGAGATCCGACAATGCTACATGCGGAAGACGATCTTTCAGATGGCGGACCGCCGCCCCTCGAAGATATGTCCGACATCCTCGAGAAGCAGCGTATCGCTCGAACGGCTCAGATCAAGGCTGTCCACAAACCTATCTCCACGTCCTCCAAAGTGCCCCCGTCCTCATTGCTCACCTCCACCAACACCACCGCCTCCAGACCCCTGATCATCGAGCCCTCCAAAGACTGGAAAGAAAAACTCGTCGTGAATCCTCCCAAGCCGCCGCCACCAAAGACCAAAGCAACAAAAGCAGGGGGTTCAACTGGTGGAAGTGGCGGAAGTGGCGGTGGTTTCTTCACAGGTTTCAAAAAGGGGTTTCTTCTATCCGGCGATGACGAGGGGAAACCAAAGGCAAAATCTAAAGCCAAATCGATACCCAAATCTAACATAAAGGGTACTGCATCTTCGGTGTCTTCTTCGGTGACGGAGAAGGGACGAAAGACGGACGATATTCCTGTCCTTCGACCCAAAATGGACAAGACCGACGCGTTGAGGATTGATGAGGTGCAGCAGGCGATGGGACCATACAAAGAAGCCTTGGAGAAGAGTGGTATGCTTTTTGAAGAGAAGCTGGTTGGAGTTCATGGCATTTTTCCTCGCGGTTTTGTGAAGATTTGATGATCCTAATGTCTTCAGTTTTCACCATTTCTTCCTTTTCCATCCAATCTGCAGCATCAGACTGGCTAACACCCGCCCTCCTCTCCAAAGTCTCCTCCAACCCTACCCTCGCAGCCGCACTCTCGGACCCCACCTTCAGCGAAGCTCTCGACAAAATGTCCCGCGGAGACGTAGCAGGAGCATTCAATATGCTCTCCCCCAACTCACCCGGAGCACCAAGTACTGACGCCCGTCCGGATCTCATGAAAGCCCTGATGGAGTGTGCCGGATTACTCGGGGACACCTTCAACGATTTGGCAGAGCGGCAGGAAGAGCAAATGAAAGCGGGTGCCCGTGCCGGTGCTGCAGAGGCTCGCAAGAAGGGAGCTGAGAAAGCGGGTGGGGGTGGGAATGTGTTGCTAGTGGATCCTGTGGCGAGGGCGGCAGCGCGTGAGGCGGGCGAGGCGATAATGAAGCCTGTTGTTGATATACCGCAGGATTTGCCGGAGCATGAGAAGGAGCTTTTGAGAAGGGTTGCGGGGGATGCGAAGTTGCAGGTATGCGACAGGCGAACGGACGGGGAATTCTTGCATTTTCTGCTGTTTTAGCATTTCTTGATTTTCTGGTGCTTGGAAGCGGTTTCGTTTTTCCGATGTCCAAAGTCTGATCGTTTGCCTGAGGGATTTCTTTTCTCTTTTTTATCCTCTTTTGAAGACTTTGACGTCTATTGAGATACTCATCTGATTCTACCTACTTTCATATCTTTCCAACCCTTGTTCTCAGGACGCACTACGGGACCCACGCATCCACAGAATCTTCTTCGAAATCCAAAAATCCCCGCCACTGCTATCCAGGTTTGTCGTCCGCATCCCCCCCTTCCTCCTCCTTCTCATTCCTCCATCCTCTTTGATTATATGTTTTCTCTCTTTCTTTCCGCAACAGAATATTCAGCACATCACTCCCCTTGACTTGTTCCGCTGCCCCATTTTCAACCTTTACTCCTCCTGACCGACTTGCTCTTCGCCTTCATTTTCTCCACCTTTCTTGCTCACCGCCCTCGATCCCTCCCAAACATCTCTTTCCAAAACTCCCGTAAAACGCCGGGAAAACAAAACCATGAACCCAAACAACAAAGAATCGTCGCGACCGCCGACAAGGACGTTCAGGATAAAATCAGGTTGCTGATGCAAGCGGGGTTCTTCAAAATCCAGCAGTAGCGAGAATCATCAACTATCATACACACCCCGCATATTACCACCATGTCCATACCGACAATGTAGCGATAAAATGATATTTTCAATCAAAATGTTGGAGCATTTCTCGTCGAGCTTTCGTGAGCAGATTGTGCAGGAAAGGAAAGAAAAGGTGTTGGCAATGTTGGGTTGAAAAAGGAACCGTCAGTCAGTTACATGGGAGGGTATGTGGTTTGGGAGTTGGTATGCATCGCGGTAGATTGAGTGGGCGTTCTTTTCATCATACTGTATGATTTACGAGTGTGGGTGGGCCAAGGAACAGATCAGAGACAGGATCAGAGACGTCGTAACGCAGTGCTTTGATGCAAATTTGTGAATTTGGCGGCTTTCTGAGATGTGCCCATCTGGTGCCCATATGTTGGCAAGAAGTCTTGATCCTGGTCTTGAGGGTTTATTTTGGGCAGGGCGTCGGGGAGGGAGTACTGGTTCAAATGGTCATCAGGGCGACGCTTGACTTTGTAGGAATTCCCAACCAGTTTCGATATTAGATTTCACGTAAAACCATAATGATACCTACAGAAACTCGTTACTTTTTTACTCACATTTTAAACACCTATGTATACAATGACAACCCTCCCCTCCTATTTTTTGTTCGGTACATTAATCTAGTATCTGTAGTGTTCGGGCTTGAAGGGACCTTCTGAGGGAAGACCCAAGTATTCGGCCTGCTTGTGGGAGAGCTTGGTGAGCTTGACGCCGAGCTTGTCCAAGTGGGCGAGAGCGACCTCTTCGTCGAGCTTCTTGGGGAGCATGTGGACACCGAGGGGGTATTCGCCTTCCTTCTTTTGCCAGAGAGCGATTTGGGCGAGGACTTGGTTGGTGAAGGAGTTGGACATGACGAATGACGGGTGGCCCTGGATGATGTTTCATGATGACCATAATATGTTTGAATATTGTGCATCGAAGATGGGAACAGCAAACGAAGGATGAAATAAACGAAAGCAAGATCGTGGAGGATACTAACGGTGGCACAACCAAGGTTGACAAGACGACCTTCAGCGAGGAGGATGATGTGCTTGCCGTTGGCGAGGGTGAAGCGGTCAACCTGGGGCTTGATGTTGACCTTCTTGACGGCGTTGGCCTTGAGCCAGGCAACGTCAACTTCAATGTCGAAGTGACCGATGCTGTGAACGATGAGAGGTGAGATGGTGGTCAGATATTTGAACGATCGCAGAAAGTACCACTTTTCATTCAAAGATCAACACGTGGAGAAGGCATAGAACTCACTTGCAGACAATGGTGTCGTCCTTCATCGCCGAGAAGTGCTCGCCACGGATGATGTCACGGCAACCAGTGGTGGTGACGACAATGTTGGCTTCGGGGATGGCGGCTTCCATAGTGGTGACTTCGTAACCTTCCATGGCGGCCTGGAGGGCGTTGATGGGGTCGATTTCGGTGACGATGACACGGGAGCCCATACCCTTCAAGGCAGCGGCACAACCCTTGCCGACATCACCGTAACCAGCGACGATGGAAACCTTACCGGCGATCATGACGTCGGTGGCGCGCTTGATACCATCGATGAGGGATTCACGGCAACCGTACAAGTTGTCGAACTTGGACTTGGTGACGGAGTCGTTGACGTTGATGGCGGGGATCTTCAGCTTGCCATCCTTCATCATCTTGTAGAGGGCGTGGACACCGGTGGTGGTTTCCTCAGAGACACCGCGGATGTCTGTGGAGTTTTGTTTACCAACAATTCGTCAGTGACAAAGAAGAATGAATCATGCTGTTTTAATCAAACCACGACGTAAGGCCTACATACCCTTGAGGAGTTCGGGGTACTTCTCGTGAACGAGGCCGGTCAAGTCACCACCATCGTCCAAGATCAAGTTGAGGGGCTTGCCATCCTTGAAGGCCTTGAGGGACTGTTCGATACACCAGAGGTATTCTTCGTCGGTCTCACCCTTCCAGGCGAAGACGGGGACACCAGTGGCGGCTATTTCATAGATGACGGTTGAGTATCGAGTGCTTGCATATGGGCTTTACCAGCTTTACTAGTTGCGATCTTAGAGCAAGTTCAGGCGGGAAACTCACCGATGGCAGCGGCAGCGTGGTCCTGGGTGGAGAAAATGTTGCAGGAAGACCAGGTGACCTCAGCACCGAGAGCAACTAGGGTCTCGATGAGAACAGCGGTTTGGATGGTCATGTGCAAGCAACCGGCAATACGAGCACCAGCGAGAGGCTTGGAGGGGCCGTATTTCTCCCTGAGAGACATGAGCCCGGGCATTTCATTTTCGGCAAGCTCGATCTCCTTGCGACCTGTTGAGAGATGGACAGGGAGAGGAGTGGTGCATTTAGTAGTGAGTCGGAAACAGAAGAAGCGCGCAGGGTGAGGAAATATGAAATCAGATCGAGCTGCGATGGGGGGAAGCTAGATACTAACCGAAGTCGGCAAGAGTGATGTCGGCTGAAGGCGATCGTTTGCGGGGTCATCATAGGACAAAGGTTGGGAAGGTTTAGTTGGAGGCATACGGGGGAGGGACATGGAAGATCGGCTGGAGCCAGTGCTGAGGCCGTATCATCCGATTGATGGCCGGCAGGGGGACGCGGGGAGGACGCCGGAGGGGGGAGACTTACCAACTTTGTACTTGAGGGCGGTCATTTTGATGTGTAGAGAGGTGGATCCAGAAGATCGAGAAAGCAGAAAATGAAGTTTTTGAGGAAGGGGTACAGGGAGAAACTGGACAGGCAAGAGTATTTGTGTTGTGGAAGAGAAAGGCGTCAAGCAGGAATTCGTCCCAAAAAGGAAAGCAGAGGAAGAAAAAAAAAACTATGTTTGGGGGGACACACAGAGACCCTGGCAATTCGGCAATCAGCCAGCCCCTCGTTGCACAGTCCTCGCCCATCGCCGCCGTGCATCTTCCCCCAAACAAAGGGGGGGTTTCGTTTCCCGACACCTACCCCACGGATTCATCATTCATGGCCAGCCGCCGAAGCAGCCGTGGGCATCTACCTATGTACCTTGTTTGTGCATGCGAATCAACAGGATCTGCATAGTTCATCGACGGCGTCTGGACCTGCGTCTGGACGGCGTCGCAATGGGACAGACTCTGCTGGATTGATTTCTGACTTCTGCCTGGCTAGAACGACAGACCTCGGGGCGAGGGGGCGAAAGAGGGGATTGAATTGAATATGGGGACCTCTGGGACTTTGTGCGGACTGTGAGTCGTCAAGCTCAGCCTCCATTGGGATTTCTTCTTCTCCGTCGTTTTCCCAGACGACTTTATTACTGTAAATGCTGGAGAGTGTCTTTCTTCTGGTCTTTCTTACTGCTTCTGAACTGCTTATCATGATACAAAGCCATTTCCACTTTCCTTGGCGTGTGGACTTACAGTAACTCGGAAGCGCTACGGATTGTCCGCTGCAGTTTGGTTTGCAAGTGAGGTTAGGGAGTAATGGTACGTCCTCCGAGATTCCTCCGCCTCCCCTCATTGCTTCAGTCTCCAGTAGCACACCGTGATGACGCCGCAATGCCAAACGATTGGTAAGGGGCGAATGTGTTGGGAAGCCAGTCCTTTGGCTCCGCGGTATCAACGTCACTTCTGTTTCCAGTTCAGTCACTGAGATTTATTTTGAGGACAGAAAGGAGTGTAAACACTGCAAACTCGGCAGAAGTCTGAGTTCGAAAAACCTGCCTTTGTTTACTTTTGTGCCTTTGACAGTTTTGACGTGACGTTTGTGCTACCTTGGGAGACAAACCATTGGTGAATTCACTGTGTCACCTTTTGCCGCCACAGAAGACCTTGTTCGTTGTAAACTGCGTGCAGAGCTCCCACTCCGCCCGAGCACCACCACCATGGACGATTTGCTCGCCCGTTTTCGCAGTCGGATAGACACTCTCAAGTCTCCCCGGCGGTCTTCGAACTCGGTCGCCAAGCTTCAACGGGCCTGGGAGCAGATTCTCTTCGACTGTCGCCTCGAATCTAATTGGACCCGCCAAGTACAGCTGACGGATATCCCAGGATGTCTCCAACAAATTGTCGATATGTTGGTGAAGGAGCACGCCGTTCAGGACGGGGGTGTTGAAACGGGTGGATGTACAGAGCTTTTCCTCAATAACGATATGCTTGCTGACCTGGTCCGCATTTCGGAAAATGACGTTCCTGTTGGATTTCGTGCCGAGGTCATTCACTTCCTCTCGTCACTTATCAGCTTGCTCGACGGAAATATCCTGATTCAGAATGCTGTTCACCGGCCGGCGTTGCACCTCATGCGGGTGTGCCTAACCGACAAGGACCGTCGCTACGAAGACGAAATGTTGGAACTGGAGTACAACATCGCGTCCAAAATACACGAGTTCCCCCAACTGCTGTATATTTTCTTCACGAAGAACTTTATCCCCCGAAACGTGTCGAAAGAGTCGGCTGAGGCGGGCAAGCTCTCTTCTTCCACCACATCGCTAAACACCGCAGGACGGTCTTCAACGGACTCGCTCAGGGATGGCAGTGGTGGGGCGCACTCCGAGTACGAGTTCTTGCTGTTCGACCATCTGCTTCAGTACGTGCACCTCGAAGGGAGGAGGGGCGATTTTGCTCGGACGGCTTGTTTGTTTTTGGTGGAGCTTGCGACGGACGACCTCGGCGAGTACATCAGTGAAAGCGACTTCTCTTCGGTTGTTATCGCTGGGTTGGGTGGTCTTTTCTCGCAGCTACCTCAGACGTTACCTGTTGCGTTGCGGGATGGTGGGAGAGGGGGGTACGGTTTGCAGACGTTTAGGGAGGACCTGGATTCGTTCTTGCGCCTGTTAGATTTTGTGCAGGATGTGCTTCTGAAGTGCCCGAGCGCGTCCATCACGAATTCCATACTGACGGATATGAAGCTGACGTTCTTGGACAACATCGTTCAGTCGTCGTTGACGAGCGCGTCAGATTTCGATGGTACCACGGTCGCGGGGCTTTACTACATACAGCAAATGTTGGATGTGGTTCACGAGGACCGGTTGTCAGCACTGTTCTGCCATTTCTTGTTAAGGAGCGATGATGACGACGATGTGGACTACGATGCCAACGATGGGGAACTCCAGCTGGCTCTTCGAGATATTTTGATCTCGAAGCTCAACTCCCTCTCTGAGGAGGTGGTGACTGCGACTCTACGAGTGTTCCAGACCCTCCTCATGGACCATAGCCGCCACTCCTTGCATCTTCTCATCGAAAAGCTTCCGGACAAGAGACCAGGATTCAGCCCCTACGTACCGTCATTCCTCCGGGATCCCGGAAACACATCCATCAAGCTCGACATCAACCAACACCTCCGCACCGTCAGCAGATATTTCTCGCTCATCCCGAACGACTTGCAATCCTCTACATCAGAACAATCCCTCGAAGCGTACCTCCAAGATGCCGAAGCAACACTCGCCGCACACGACCGCGATTTGGTTCGTCCAAAGTCAGCATTCACTTCCGCCCTATCCCCACGAACGTCCTCTCTCCCCATGGGCGCCTCCATTCCTCCCTCGCCAACAACAACCAGCCAGATGTTCGCCAGTCGCGAGCTGTCCATGCGGGGTATCGACGACCGCGTCAAGGAGCAGATGGAACAACTAGGCCGCGACTCCACCCTCCGCAAATTCATCAACAAGTTTGCGACATTTTTCATGCACACGTACGAGATCAACTTGGCCTTGACGGGCGTCGTTTCGCAGCTCGTCGCACAGCCTGAGCCGATGCTCTACTTGTACATGTTCAGCGCGGACACAGTGCTTGGTGGGGAGGAGAATCAATCCCTCTTCACTGTTCTTGTGAAACTCATGGAAGAGGTGGATGAACGGCGCTCTCAGCTCCCAGACTACGACAAGCAGCTTGCTGCTACCCGGGCGAAGTTGTTTAGTGGAGACGGTGGACTCAGCGATCGGCAACGGCGGGCGGCTGACTTTTTCTCGATTGCTGATTTGGATTTGGATGCCGAGTTTTTGAAGAATGTGGTGTTGTTGGAGGAGACGTTAAAGGAGTTGTTGGCTATCCTTATCATGCACGGGGCGAGGGAGTATGATCAAATCTCGTATATTTGAAACCCATTTGAAACTTGTAAAATGTAGCTGTAACTTGACTGTAGACTGACTGTATTGCTATATGGATTGTATCTGGGTCTGACGGTGTTTGATTTTGATAGTTTGATATTTTCGGGCGCCGTCCATTTTTTCGCTGAAAGTATACTATTTCACTCCAAAGAAAATCACTTGTACTTTATACTTACTTCCGACTTACTTCATGGTTACGAGAACACATCAGAACACTTGTCAGAACACACCCAAAAAGTGGTCAGTGCATTTCAATCGGATGGATGCACTGGGGTCCGGTTGGGAGGATCCGGTCGGCACCACCACCGTCGCGTCCCTAGCTGAGATCATGCAGCCCTCCGAGGTGGCCATAACATGGATTAACCTCGTTCCTTGAGGCTCATTCACTTGCCGTTTTTCCTGGGTCGAATTCTGGAGCTCCTGGCAATGGCCATCAAGTCGAGACTCAACTACCGATTCCCCCTGAAGACTCTGTGGATCGGTCAATGCCCGAGGATAGGATCCACCTATCTCAGGGGGTTTCTTCGCGTATTCCACAACCTCCGGTACATAGGACACTTCCGACATTCCTCCGAAAACTCAAGCAACTCGAACCCGAGTAGCACACACATTTCTCCATCAAGTGGTGACTCCATCCGGGAATTCACGGTGGATGATTCTGTCTTGGACGTCATTGCAGAATCCTGTCACTATCTCCAGTCCATCGTTTTCAATAATTGCGACCACGTTTCCCAAAAGGCGAGCGTCATGAACATGGTTAGGTCGTGTCGGGAATTGACTCTCTTTATGTTTCAGGGTAAAGGGAATCCGCCGCTTTGGAAATTTATGGAAGGGAAACCGGACTTGACTGTGAGCAAAGGGGCAATACTTGATTCGGGTTTTTTATCACGCGACGGAAGCAATGCAAAAGAAAGATAGAAACAGAATGGGCCAGGACACACGTTTTTCAACAACAGAAGGGGGGGTGTAGGGAGTAATGGAAGTTAAGAATCGTCTTGATGCACTGTAATATTACTATGTATGCCTTCAAGGCTGGCTGAATCAAAAGGGAAGGCGTTAGACAGGTTACAGGTGTTCGACTGAAGGAAGAGAAATGTTTTGGAAGGTTGTACCACATGCGCAAGGCGGAGTTTGAATTTGACTGGATCCACTTCAGTCAACCAGCCAAAGTATCGATGTGGCATTGCCCCACCTCCTTGCGATATCTACGGGCAAGCTACGTCTCGTGTAAGCCGAAATATTCCCTTGGGTCTGTTTTCAAATCAGTTCAAGTTTGCGGAAACTGCACATCCACCTGCTGAGCGTAAGCGTCGAGTTGTCAATATGGTTTGAAATGGATACGTCGAGTAACGGTTATGTTCGGTTGAGGCTTTATTGATACAAGAGAAAATCTCGGTGAGCCAGCCATCTGAGAGTATCGGAGGGCATAAGAGGGGCAAAAGAGGGGTTGCGATGTTACTCCTCTTTTCTTTCTTTCTTTCGTTCCGACACAAGCACATACTGACCATTTGAGGGTTGATTGTGTGGAACTCCGAGAGCCGGAAGTGTGGTTACTTGACGTCCTCATTGGCACGATCCACGGACTAGACCTGGACCCACGCACTCCTAAACCCCTGCAGAAACTAGAGGTTCGATGGATGCCAGACCGAATTGAGATTTTCAACCTCACCCATATTCTCTCAAACAAGTTTCATCATGAGTCTGTGAACGTAAAATTGGCTTTCTTGTTTGGCGAAGCGGCTCTGTCTGTGCTTGCAAGTTCGTCAAAGAACCTGAGGGAATTTGTGCTTTCGGAAATCCTAGGTCCGTTCACTGCGGACTCCATGAAACGTCTCCTTCGCAGCAACCAACACCTGCGCAAACTCGAAATCAGCATCCCGTCTATTGACCGCCACCAGACTCCGAAGAATCTGGCCACGGGGGGTCAAGAGGTATGACGTTTTGACTGCCCTAGCACGTCACGGTGGATCGCTGCAATCATTGCACTTGATTGGACGCGTTGGGGTCCTGTTGGGAGGGGGATTCGGATTTGGTACCCGTAGATTCAACCGTTGCATCGTTGTCAGTTCGAATCGTGCAGCCCTCCGAACCAGCTGTAGTATGGACCAACCTCGTTTCCTTGACGCTCATGCACCTCCCATGTTTCCGGGGTCGAATGCTGGAGCTCCTCGCGATGGCCATCAATACGAAAGCAGAATACCGGGTCCCACTCCAGAAACTGACGA
The DNA here is from genome assembly GCA_027596845.1 of Quaeritorhiza haematococci. Lineage (NCBI taxonomy): Eukaryota > Fungi > Chytridiomycota > Chytridiomycetes > Quaeritorhizaceae > Quaeritorhiza > Quaeritorhiza haematococci. The sequence goes on along the minus strand of JADGJF010000034.1, from coordinate 8,126 downwards.
TTGTTGAATGCCCGCTAGTTGGATCCGACGAGCTCCAAGCCCTCCTCCGTGTATCCCATGACCTGCGAGGCCTGGGCCTAGTGGATGTTCTCGCGGGTGAAACCAGTAGCCCCGCCCAAAAAATCTTGATAAACAATGCAGTTTTGGACGTCATTGCAGATTTCTGCCCCCACCTTCAGTCCATCGCTTTCAAAAACTGCAGACATGTTTCCCAAAAGGCAAGCGTGGTGAACGTCATCACATCGTGTTCAGCGTTGACGTTCTTGATGTTTTGGGGTCAACTTAATCCTGCGCTGTGTGAGTTCATGAAGGGGGGAAGCCCGGACATTGTGGTGGAGGGTTCACGGCTTGTGGTCATGTCAAAGCACGAGATCTGGACGGCAACAGAAAGCGATGAAATGCCTGAGATGGATGAGTTTGATTTGGATTATGGAGAATAGTTTATCGACGAAGGGCGAGAGAAGTATTGGTTTTTAGAATGTTTGCGGTTTGCTTTCGACACATGGCACAATATACACATGCCGCTGAAGTCAGGAAATCTTTACGAACAGAGTAAATAGCTTTTGAATGTGTCCTGAACTTATAGAGCCAACTTTTTTTGAAAAATAATTCTTTGTAAGTGAGCTCTACATTTGTTAATGGTTTTCGCCGAAGGGCGAAAACCAAATGAAGGCGCCCAAAGGCTTGAAGGGCGAAAACCATTTTGTGTCACTAAGCTCAAACAACAGCCCAACACTTGCGGAACACATCACACTCCCAAGTCTCCCAGTGATTGCCGTCCCTGTCGCCGTTCCAAGTCGCCGTCGGCAACAGAAAATGGGCCACATAACACTTCTCCCACACCACATCCTAGAATCCATATTCTCCATCTACACCGTTGTCACCCCCGACCCCAGCTCATTTCTCTTTGACGACGAGGACTCGCAAAGCGGTGCCAACTCCTTCGAACGCCATCTCGCAGTTTTGGGCGCCTGTTGCCGGAAATTCGCCCATGTAACTAGGCGTTTACTGTGGAGGGAGCTCAAAATCATATTTCGGGGCAGCGAAGCGGGGCTCAGAAAACGACAGGTCAACACAATGTTGTCTATCTTCCAGTCGTCCTCAATACCGACCTTGTCAACACCGGCCCTGGAGGGAGGGGAGGGAGAGGGAATCGGGGTTATGGAAAATGATTCCTTGTCGACACCAACACCCCTCAACGACCACGCTGCGGAAGCCATTGTGTCAGCAGTGAAAACACTCAACATTGAAGTTGGCGGTGACCAAGCGTACGTTGAGTGGCTCGCTGAAGTCTTCCCCCGGCTATTCCGTGTACTTGGAGCCCGAATATTGCATCTGAAAATCGATTGCTCTGAACTTGAGTTGCAGGAAACGACCTGGGTACTGGACGTGCTCTTCGGCGCAATAGAGGTACTAGACCTGGACCCACGCACGCCCAAGACCCTGCAGACACTCGAAGTCCTTTGGCCGGTGACTTGGTTCCACAGGACGCCGGTCCAGATCGATATGAACCGCTTCACAAAAATCCTTGCCGACAAGTTTCGTCGGCTCCGTCACCTGTCTCTGAGCAGAGTCCGCGCGGTTGAAACAACCTCCCAAAACGTACAAAGCCTTTCGACACAGACGCAACAAGTTTCCGGAACGGTTTTGCCTGACTGGTTCGAAGTTACTGCCCCGACCCTAAGGTCTGTGCGTGTCGCGCAATCAGGCTTCCTGTTCAACGAAGCGGCCCTGTCTGTCCTTGCGCGTTCGTCAAAGAACCTGAAAGAATTTCATCTCTCCGACATCCGTGGCCCCCTCACCGCTCACTCAATGGAGCGTCTCCTCACCTCCAACAGACATTTGCGCAAACTCAGCATGAGCTTCCCGTATATGAACAGCACAAACGCCACCAGGCTGAGAACAATCTGGCCGCGGGATGTTGAGAAATATGATATTCTAGCTGCGCTTGCACGTCAGGGTGGATCCCTTCAGTCATTGGATCTCAGTAGCTTGGATGCGTTGGGGTCCTGTTGGGCAGATACAGTGCCTGCTGCTTCGAATATTGCGCTTTCGTCCGCTCGAATAATTCAACCCTCCGAACCGGCTGTAGTATGGACCAACCTCGTTTCCTTGACGCTCAAGTATCTGCCATGTTTCCCGGGTCGATTACTGGAGCTCCTCGCGATGGCCGTCAATGCAAAAGTAGATTACCGCTTCCCGCTAAAGCTGCTTTATATTGGCCATTGCCCACGAGTAGGATCCGACGCGCTCAAGGCCCTTCTCCGCGTATCCCATGAACTCCGGTACGTGCGCTTACTGGACCTTCTTCCCGACGCATCAAGTGACTCGGACCCGAGCAGCACTTACATATCTCCGCAAAGCCGCGAGCCCATCCGAAAAATCCTGGTGGACAATTCAGTCTTGGACATCATTGCGGAATCTTGCCCCCATCTTCAGGATATCCTGTTCAACAACTGCACCCACGTTTCTCAAAAGGCTACCGTTATGAACATGATCAGGTCATGTCCGGAAATTAAGAATTTGGTCTTTCAGGGAAAAGGGAATCCGTTGCTTTGCGAATCAATGGAAGGGGAACAACCGGATATTTCTGTGAGGAAGGGGTTGACGCCTGATTCGTTTTTGATCACAGCATCGGGAGCCGGTCTGGAGAAAGTGAGGAACAGGATGGGATGAGTTGGGTTTGGAGTGTGGAGTTTTTCTATCATAGGAAGGAATGCCACGATGTGTTGGGCTGTTCGGTAGGTGACATTCTATCCACCTAGAGTTAGAAGCAAGGGCTTCAGCGAGTGCAAGCACTGCAAGGAGACTGGATTGAATTGAGACAAAAACAAGAATGGGGACAAAGATTTGTACCACATCAATCGGGTGGAGTTTGAACTTCCACTTTCGCCAACCATTTGATTTACTGCAGTCTGCCAATTGCTCAAAAAGCTGAAGACAGTATGTGTCAGTATGAGAGTCCAGCCGCTCTGCAGTATGGTTGGAAATGGAAACATTCAGGGAGGGGGATTCGGGGGAAACTTAATTTCATATTCGAGGTGGTTGATGAACCGAACAATGTTTGAACGGACACGGACACACATTATATGGGAAGAGACCAAGGTGTCGATTTGGGTGGGATTCAGTGAAGAAATTTGAGTGAGTTTCTTTGGCTTGAAGAAGTTTGAACCATGGGCATCAAACTTGCTCATCGCTTCTGGGATGCTGTTGCAATGACACTCCGCTCTCACTCAAATTGGTTTTTGTGTGACTAGACCCTGGACTGGACTGCAAAAAGACCATCCTCCTTGAACTCAAGTACTATGTAAAGTCTTAGTTGTTTCTCAGTCACCGAAGAAAATGGGCGACATCACACCTAAAGAAGCCTCAACACCTCAATGCCCTCACACCAGTCGATTTCCAGGTAGATTCCCAGGTCGATTTCCGGTTATGAAGAGAATGGGCCACATAACACACCTCCCGGGCGACCTTCTGGAAAACATTTTCTCCATCCACCCAACAGCAACCCTTGACCTGTCCGCGAACCTTTTCGTAGATGATCGCCAAAGCTTCCCAGACCCCATCGGTTCATTCCAACGCCACCTTGCCACTCTGGCTGTCTGCTGCCGCAGATTCGCGCATGTGAGTAGACGTTTACTTTGGAGGGAACTCAGCATCGTCCTGTACGAGGACAAAGAGCGGCGGAAACGTCAAGTCGACAGGTTTTTGTCCATCGTCGAATCGTCTTCTTTACCAACGTCTTTAATACGAGCTCCGGAGGGGAGAGATGGAGGGGAGCGGGACGGGGAGGGGGAGGAAGAGGAAATCGAGTTTGTGGAAAAGAGTTCTTTGTCGACGGCAACAAACCTCAATGACCATGCTGCGGAAGCGATCGTATCTGCCGTGAAAACATTGAGCATCGAAGTTGGCGGTGACCAAGTTCACGTCGAGTGGCTCACTGGAGTCCTCCCCCGACTATTCCGTGTGATCGGAGCCCGATTATTGCATCTGAAGATCGATTGCTCAGAACTCCTGCTGTACCCTGAAAGTATGTGGGTGCCGGACGTCCTGTTCGGTGCGATTGAGGCATTGAACGTAGAGCCACGCACCCCCAAGGCCTTGCAGACGCTAGAAGTCTTGTGGCCGCCACCTTCGTTCCCGACGCCGGTCCAGGTTGACATCAACCGCTTCACAAAAATCCTTGCAACAAAGTTTTGCCAGCTGCAACAGCTTTCTCTGAACGATGTTCGCGCTGTCGATCCGACCTTTGAAAACGGACAAGAGCCCTCGGACCAGGCGCTCTGGGTTCCAGCAACGTTACCTGACTGGTTCGAAGCTACTGCCCCGACCTTACAGTTCGTGCGCATCGCGAACTCAGGCGTTTTTTTCAACGAAGCGGCTCTGTCTGTGCTTGCACGTTTGTCAAAGAACTTGAGGGAACTTGAGCTCTTGGACATCCTGGGCCCGCTCACAACCGACTCATTAGGACGTCTCCTCACCATTAATGAATGTTTGCACAGTCTCGAGATATGCACACCGCTTTTGAACCGCAAAAACGCGGCCAGGCTCAGAGCAATCTGGCCGCGGAAGGTCAAGAAGTATGATATTCTAGCTGCGCTTGCACGTTACGGTGGATTCCTGCGGGAATTGCATTTGTGCCACTTGGATGCGTTAGGTTCCTGCTGGGAGGAAGCAACAACTGTCACGCCCTGGTCACCTCGAACCATGCAGCCTTTCGATGCGTCCATATCTTGGATGAACTTGGTATCTTTGACGCTCAGAGACCTCCCGTGTTTCCCCGGTCGAATTCTGGAGCTCGTCGCAATGGCCATCAATGCGAAACCGAATTACCGGTTCCCGCTAGAAGAGCTATATATCGGCCCTTGCCCTCGGGTAGGATCCGACGAGCTCAAGGCCCTTCTCCGCGTATCCCATGAACTCCGATACCTCCAACTTTTCGACATTCTTCCAAATGCAAGCGATATGGACCTTATGAGCGCATACACATCTTCAACAAGCCTTACCCCCGTCCGAAAAATTCTTGTGGACAATTCAGTTTTGGACGTCATCGCAGAATTCTGCCCCCACCTCCAGAAAGTTCTTTTTAACAACTGCACCCAAGTTTCCCAGAAGGCGAGCGTTATGAACATGATCAGGTCCTGTCGGAAGTTGAAGGATTTGATTTTTCAGGGCACCGGGGATCCGTTGCTTTATGAGTCAATGGAGGGGGAACAACCAGATATTGTTATGAGGAAGCTAAGGACGTCTGATTGGTTCTTGATCAAGGCAACGGGAGCAGGGCTGGAGAACATTCGGAACAAAATAGCTTGAATGACATGAATTGAGTTTCGGTTTTATGTAGGTTGTTTTGAATTTGTTCACACACCTAAAAAACTGTCGATCTGCCAATCTCCCCCGGCAGACCAGTCGAGCTCTGTACGAAGTTTGGTTGGAGATTTCATACTGGTAACAGTTCCTGTGGTCACCAAATGTGCTTTCCAACGGTGAACACTGTGTGCTCTCCCTGTCGTTCCGTGTGTATGCTGTTAGAGGGCGAGTGTTGCGAAGAAGGGGTTGAGATGTACGGAGTTGGATCAAATCGTTAGTTCAAGTCAGGAGGGTGGTAAGGGGGAGGAACTCGCATGTTGATGAATCAATTTGCGACCGAAGAAAGTTTGGAGATGGAGAACTTGAGGAATTATGGTTGAATTCGAGCAAGATGTATGCTAACAGAAAATGTTGGTACAAGGGTGATGTCCGAAGTTCCAAATCCGCCAATCTAAACACTATTTCTTTTCCTCTTTTTATTTTTCTATTGTAGCATTGGACGCAGACAATTAGCGGTGGTCGTCATGAATCTAAATCTATCTTATGCGAAGAGCTATGATCAGAGCATTCGATCGACCCAAAGACATCCCGGCAAACGTAAAGCATATGAACCCTAAGTTAATTTACCATCCCATACTGAGTTGCAAAACAAAAGTCAATGCCATCGCAATCGCCATAGGCATGTTCACTCCAAAAGCTGCAGAGGGTATTGTCGTCAAGTGCACCGCCCCTGACTTAGATGTGCCGTTGTTGTTCGTGATGTTGGTGGTCTTGTTGGACGACATAGCGGGGAATGGGCAGCTGAGGACGGAAGGGTCAAGCGACCCGCGGTCTTCGACGGGGAGGAGCGCATCTCCGCAGAGGGATTGTTTAGAATCAAAGTTGCGGCGGTTGCAGCTGCCAAAGTCGATGGCGGGATAATATTCTTGGATTCGGAAAGATTCGGTGAGTGTGGTGGGAGAGAGAAGAAACAGGATGGGACCACGAGAACTTCAACGAGTAATAACTCACCAACATACAATAAACACATCTCTTCTTCACTCCCCCAACCTCCTTTAATGGCCTGACTGTTCTTGGACGTGTCCCAAGTACACGCCGTAACGATCTTGTCCCCCGGTCGGATAGTCCACACACCCGGCGACAAAAACTCAGACATCTGGTGATCGAAATCAAAAAACGGTGTCTGCAAAACAGGCCCGGCAGGTTTCCCATCCCGAAGTATGTAAGATCCTCGATTGTGCATGTGGAAGGATACCCCAAGGACGGTGAGTTCCAAATCTCCTCCGTTGCTAAGTGCTGTTATGTTATTGTTGGAGGATGCAGAGAGTTGGTGTTTGGTGCATTCGGAGGGACAGTCGTTGATGAGGGTGTATTGCTGTTGGCGTTCGGGGATGACGATGGTTTTGTGGTCAATGCCGAGAGTGATGACTCCTGTTTCGTGTTTGCGGAGAGTGGGAGTGACGGTGAGGGTCACTGTCGTTCCATTATCGACCTGGTTTGGCTGGAGGGTGGGGTTGTTGTAGTGGATTTCTGTTGACGACATGCGTGTATGCATGTCAAATAGCGGGAATGGATTCGATGAGTGACATCCAGTGTCATTACAAAAAGACGTGGGGGGACGGAGAAGCAGGAATGTTAGGGAACCCGAAAAGAGAAGAGGATTTTAAAGTGACAGCAAGAAAGATGCCGCATTCAGCGCCCAAATGATTTGCAAGGAAGTCTTTGAAGAGGATTCACACCGTACCCATAAGGAAGAACCTGTTCCCAGTACCGCCAATCCCTTTCCCGAAATCAGGCGGGTAACTCCGGCTACCACCGCCTGGACCAAAAACAGTATACGAGCTGGAAACCCACATAAATTTCAAATCAGGTCAGTGTTGGCACCATCTTGATGCTCGACTCAGAGTATCGCATGCAAAGCATTGAGACAAACTGACGAATTTCCTTTGGACTTACTACAAGCATGTGTTGACAAATTGGAAAGGTTTGTCCTTCGCCACGCAAATGACTTGCGAGGAATCTTTAAAACGAGAGTCATCGTTTGGACACAGGTAGAGAACCGTGTGGTGGACTGTGGAGCTGTGGAGGCACCAAGTTTGGGTGAAATTAGAATGGGCGGGGAAAAGGACCGGCAAGAAAACCGCGCTGGTTCTATCCCTTTCACATACTTCTTTCATTATGCGTCCTTACCTTCCCAAAACATTGCTCTCTGCGATCACATGCATCTTCGGCTCATTAACCCGAAAAAACATATAACAATACTGCGTTTCCGTCGTCGGAATCTCAATCCTCGGCGCCTTAAACACCAAATCCTTCGCATCAGCCGGCCTTCCCTCTTTTCCCCTTCCTTTCCCCCCCAAATCAACCACAGCCGTCCCATAATTCCCCACAGCATGTTGTTCGAGTTCGTTCGAAGAGCCCCAAGCAAAAACCAAGCGTTGCGGAACGTCCGGGTAGATATCCTTATCTTCGACAGTGCATTTGGTGTATTTGAGCGGCCGACGCGCGAGGAAGGCGGTGATGTTTTTGGTTTGCCAACCACGGATGAGTTGGAAGTCTTGGCCGTCTGTGTCGAGGGCGGGGGTTGTGTATGCGGGGGCGTAGCGGTCTTCGAGGATTAGGTCGGTCTTGGAAGAAGTAAGATAAAAATATGGGATGTAGGGATACAGATGCGGAAAGACTAAAATTATTATCAGAACTACAACTGTATGTGTGTATTTGATGCGATTGCTCCCACGAATACCAAGATCCCCGCTCGCTAGTAAGCCAACAAGGAACATCCAACCTACCCCCACCCTCCTCAACACCGCCAAATC
>JADGJF010000033.1:5796-50174 GCA_027596845.1 Quaeritorhiza haematococci | reverse complement strand
GGGTTGGTGTGGTTTTGGTTTTTGATACCCGAGTGTAAAGGCAAGAAGTCCAGAAAGGACTCGATGTGTAAATAGAGCTGTGGTACTTGTCTCAGGACCCTGAACGTGCTCTTCAAAAAGTGTTGGTTACTGAAATGAAGGAAAGGACGAGTGGAAAAGAAGATGCGTGGCGAACGGCTAGGAATCAAAGTCTATTACTTGAAGAATTTGTTTATGAAAGCTGGACTTAGAGGTACGCAAAGAAGCAGAGGAACTCAAGGCGGGCGAAAGTCAAGGAGCATAAACGAAATCTGACAGACGAAAAACTTTTGCGCCGGATTTTGTTTTCGACCTGTTTGTCGGGTGTGGCCCGTTAGTGTTTTGTACTTTAATTGGAATGAATGCATGCGTGTGTGGGGGAATGGCGCCAGCCGGTCGAGCCAAACAACTATTGTACGCCGAGCAGTTTTACAGCAATGCTCTGAAAATCCACACTGGGCTTCTCAAATAAATAAAGAAAATAAACAAAGCATTTTCGAATCTGTTGACCATGATCCATGCGGGTATTGAACCCTCAACCCGCTGAGTTCTAATCCTGTGTATCACAAGATCACCCACCACATTTTGAACAAACCCTTCCCGCCGCTCAATCACCTCACCACCACCAACCCTCCTCGCGTATTTCGTAGAATCGATTTCGACCTCTAGTAGCATCTTGACTTGATACGTGAACTAGGTTTAAAGCGGTGTTATCTCAGTCAACATTCCAAGTTTCCGACACACCTTTACCATCCTCAGATTCCTCCGCCGTTGCATAACACACACCAACTCAGCACCTAGGGTCATCTAAGAAAAACATATCCCGACCTAAACTCTCCGTAAACTTGACCCAACTCACCAAACCACGAACCCGATTCTGCGCTCAACCACAACCCCACCATCACCCACCAACCAACAACCGAAACCCGCCGCGTTCTTCGTACTCTACAGGCATACAGAATCAGTTTCGTTTCGCTGATCTATTTGAACTTTAAGTTGACTTTAATACTTCTCCTCGGACGTACTTCAACTTTGACCAATCCTCCGCTCACCCACAGCACCACCATCTCCCACCCACCAACCAACAACCCCATCGTCTTTTTCGTGCTCTAACGCGATACAGAGTCGGATACGTCCTAGTTGATCAGTTTCGAGTTTTTAGTTCACTGTTTTTCGACTATCGGATTTGAGGTAGGTGGTCAAGAATTCAGAGTTAAGGTCGAAGTTGCATGTGTGATCTAAAGGTTGAGATGCAACACTCGGTGGTCTTGATTTACGACATAGTTGGGGATTGTTCAAGGGCACTGAGCTAACGTGCTATCTTTGCTTTTGATCAGGACTTGCTTGTGGCATCATCGAATATCACCAACCAAACCATCCACCACCCCATCAACACACAGACGTACCCCGACCGTCAGTCCTTCCTCGTCTTCATCCTCACCATAACGTTCAGCCCGACCTTCACAAGACACATATTCAACAAGCAGGACTCGATCGGGCCATTAAGCAATCCAAAATCGCACCCGTACCTCTTCCGAATCCACGAAGAACACTTTGCCCGACGGTGTAAGGCTTTGTTGTCTAATAGCTGCGCAACCGACACCTCCTCTCCATCAGAAAACCATTGCGTTATCAGTCATCACCTCAACCGTACCCTCGATATCAGAAAAGCAGCCTCGGTGCCTTCGGATTCATTCCTTGAACGCAACGAGCCCTTCCTTCTGTCAACGCACCCATAGCCCGCCGCGTCCCCGCCGTCTGGATCGTTTTACTAGCGGTCAAGATCGTAACGAAACCATTGGATAGCCACGATTTTTCTCTCAAGATCTTTTAGGGAGAGTATGTTTGCTATTCCGGATCCACACTGTTCCCCGCCCGTGTTTTCGAATCTGACGACGCCGCGACACTGCAACTTCAAGCTTGTCGCCACAACTTTGGTTTCCAACTTATCTCTCTGTGCTTTCATTGATTCCAAACAGGTTTCGACGAGGTTTCACTCTGTAGTTTCGCCTCAAGTAGCGTTTATTTGATTGTAGTTAATATTATCTTGGATTTCGGTACGTGTGATCTGAAACGAAGGACGAAAAGCAGCATGCGCAAATCTTCATTTAAAAGATGTGTACGGAACTTAGAAGACCACCTCGCTAACATAGCCTTTGCCTTCGCGCTTGCCCTTCTCTACCGCATATGTGAACAACAAACCATTCCTCCGCACGTCCGCAAAACCATTGTCAACAAACAACCAAAACCCGCCGCTCCTATTTCGACGTCTTACCCCCTCCAGAATCGGTGTTTAGTGTAGATCGTTTGGATTTCTGTGCAATTTGGCGGTTATAAATCACCAGTCCCCATCTCGATCAACACCAACATCACCAACACCGTCAACTACCCTCATACTTTCCCAACTGTTCTGAGCTGCAACGTCCACCTCAAGGTACGTAGTGGGATCTGCTTCGGCAAGTTTTCCTCCCGATTTTCGCGAGTTTGCATTTTAGAAATCCCTGGTCCCGTTAATGATCCTGTGTACTCTTCCAACGGCGTCCTTTCTGCATGTTGCTAACACTGTTGAAACCTCAGACGCATAGCATCTGGCAGCCTCCGGCCGAGTTCAAGAAGACGGGAAGAGTGAGAAGATGAAGAAGATCATGGTAAGCGTTCCTCATCACTTGTTGCCTTAATCAAATGGAGACGATTTTGTGGATTTTGTTGCTCATCTCTTCACTGTATCTCCAAAGGCCAGCAACTTGCCGTATTGAAGAAGATCAATCAAGGCCTCCCCTCAACGCCAAAGCCCCATCCGACGCCACCGCCTTCCTCTCCAATGCTTTAGTTGAGCGCGCTCCCCTCAATCGGTAGGACCGGGGATATGTCGGACACAACCATAACGGAAAAGCAACAATATGGTCGTCGGAAATCGTCAACGCCATCCAGAAGTATAAGATACACACTCTGTTCGAATCAGCATCGGACACGCCACATGACCGCCGAGACGCGCATCACTCCATTCCCGTCCAATCCCGAGATCGCCAAACGCACGAAGAGCGCTATGAAGCAAGGAGTATCCTTGAAGGCATCGCCGGGCAACACCAAGAACTCTCGAAGCCAACCGTCCTCGACCAACAGACCCAGATGATCCAAGAGCTCCTCAAAGCTAAAAGCGCTATGGACAAGGCCGTCTTCCTCTCCAGAGCAACGAAGAATTCGAGGCTAAGCTTGCTTCTCTCGAGTAGGAGTACGAGGAGCTGTTGGACAAGACTATGCGGGAGGAGGAACAACTTTCGGTTGATATCGTTAATGCGATCCAGGAGTTGAAGACGAAGCTGGAGATGCAGTACAGGTTAAGAAGGAGAAGTCTGAGAAGGAGAGTTGAGGGTCTTGATGGCGAAGAAGAATGAAGAGATCATGAAGGATCAGGGGTAAGGGTAGCTTTGACCTGGGCCGAATTCGGCGAGTTCTACGCCATGATGAATAAGCTTATGCGCGATCTCCAATATCAGTGCAAAAAGGCCGTGGAACTCGGAATCTCTCTCGACAAAACCCACGAACAAACAACAACATCCTCCCTAATTCCGACTTCCGCGCTCAGCAACAAAAATTGTTCTTCTTGGAACGCAACCTCGTACAACTCACCAACGTGCAGAAACAGCTCGTTGAACAGAACTCGACGTTGAGGAAGGATCTTGCGCCGTTGTTTACTAGGAAATCGGCTCCGTCTCTACCCTAAGCGCTCAAAATAGTGCCCCACATCTTTGGAGGAAGAGCTGCATCAACGGCGTGTGATGCACGAAGAACACGTGCGACATTCCTTACAAACGTCGCCTCCAGCTCCACCAAAGTCACCCCCAGCAACCCCTCTTTTTGTAGCGCCCCACATATTGCTACGGATGCGCGGGTCGATGAGTTGACGGACAGGGGCGTTCTGGCGAACACAGCGTTCACTATTACGTCGGCTCCGGCTCTACCAAGGATATCGAAGTGCCAAAACAACGCGTCACCCTTTTGACTGAACAAGCGAATCAACGTCGTGTGGTACGCGAAGTACGGCGTTCCACATGGACGTTGGCTCTGGCTCCACCAAGTTTCACCCCCAGCAAGCACTCTTCATAGCGCCTCACCATCGGTGTATCTGAGTTCCCAGATTCGGGACTTTCATAGCTACGCACTATTTTAGGACTACGTGAACGTTGCGATGTCGGAGGTTAGTTAGGGTTATTCTTATTGACCACATTTGAAGCAATCTGACTAATTTCCGCGCAAATCCTTTTCCTTCTTTCAGTAGGCGACTGCTTCCTGGTGAGGAACAGGTCCAACTTGTTTGGGAGAATGTTTTAACTACGGCGCCTGCTCGATGATCCGCTGGCAAGTCCTCTCTCGCCGCCAAGATTGACTTTTTAGCGCTTTTACGAAAGTATCCCAGGGGTATCTTATGCTTCTGCCGCCTGGCCGTTGACCATTTGGCGGAATTTTGGGATGTTTGGTTGGTACTGATGCCCAAATCCCAAGAATCGCAAACGTCGCCAAACGGTCGTATTTGATCCGATGTGAAATCCACGCTCACAACCACCACCGTGATGCCAAAGTACTAGACGAGGATGGCGGTGCAGAGTCAATGACCACAATGAGACTAATGTGGGCGACGCCGGAATTGAAATGCACTCCTCGTACGTAGGCAGCCATCTTTTGCGTTCTCTTCTTTCTCATTTCTTGGTACATGTATCATTTTCTGACACTTTGTGGCTCCGCCTCAAATGATGAAGATAAATCGAGATCGTTTTGGATTTGCTATGTATGTGGTCAATGGGAAGAAGAAGCGATCATTTGCAGTCATTGATGGACATGTGACGGTTCCAGGTAAGATTCAGATGAAATATGCCCGCTGTCAACAAGACCATATCTAGAACCCGGTAGACTCACGAACTTCCCATACTCCCTACTCCCGCATACAGATTTCACCATCTCTCGCTATAAATCCTTCACTTTCCTCATCACCAACTCAAGACACTCTTTTGAGCTTCGTTTTGATGATTTGGGCGACGGCGAATCAAGCCAAGATTGACCACTTAGCAAAACACATGACGACGACAGGATGGTGCCAGTGAAAGATCTGGGATCATTTCTATACGTTTGTTTGGTTGGGGGGCGATTCCGGCTTTGTGGGTTTCCTGTAAAAGGTATGGTGTGTGTGGATAATTAAGTGTTTGTCTTGAGTTTGGTTGCAAAAGGAAAGATACTCACGTGTGTGATTTGCCTTTTCTTTCTTTTTTTTTGTGGGCGTGTTGATACAAAACAGCTGTACAATAGATTATAGATTTAAGCAGCACATGCGATTGATCGTTATCGTCCATGAGAAGCTTCAATGTAAATACTTAGCATTATGATAGTAAAACATACAAACCAACGATAATGATAATGAATTTGGCGCTGTCCAGCATGCCGAAGTGGATGGAGGTCAGAGTCATGGACTCATTTCTGCGGTTTTATGTGGCGCTATTATATAGTATACTATTTACATCGTATCTCTGATCAGTCTGAAAATGAAACATAATCTGTCCCTATAATATGGACTTTTATTGACGGCCACTGCCGATATTTGTAATTTCTAGACATAGAGTTCATAATGAAATATTCTTTCAGTTTCCGAATATAGAGCATCCCAAGGATCCCCAGACGACATCGACTTCAATGTTTGCTTCAAGTGAGGCGAAGACATCTGAGACCATTCGAAATCCATGGGAATGCGAATGCGTCGCAAGCGTTTGCAGCTTTTGACCAGATTTGCGAGAGAGTCTTCCATAACATCTGAAATGATGCTCTTGCGCCGGCGACCCGCATATGCTTCGTTGTCATCTGGAGCGTTAGCACCTTCTACAGATGTCGCTGTCGCCGGATGCGCAAGATCATTTTGCTGTTTAGTCGGGGGAAGGATATTTATGTTGTCGGGCGGGATCAAGGCCTCGAGATTTGGGCAACTTTCTGCGATCGTGTCCAAAAGGGCTTCATTCCGAGAGAAGCTCGAAAACATGCAGAGGAATTTGAGTGTCCGACCGCATTTCCGCACCATATCCAAATAAAGGTCTGGGTGGGGGGACGACTCATCCTCCTTATCACAAAGGGCCAAAGACAGTTCCAGATACTCAAGTGACCGACAATATGCGGTAATAGCAGGAATCGCTTGGTGGTTGATTCCGAAATCAACATCGCATAGCCACCCGATCTTGAGATATCGCAACTGGTGCCCTCGTAACTGGATTAGATTACCCAATCCGTGCACGTGTGTGAACTGACCGAAAATGACATCCAGCGACAAAGCCTGTAGATTGGTGCATATCGCACTCATTCGATCGAATGTCCTTTCGAACAGGGCAGGAGACCGAAGAAGTACCGCCGAGAGCGCGTTAGAGCAGTTTCCCAAGAAATCGAACACAACCTTGTCTGTTGTCTGGCTTGGGAATGCGACCACCCGTAAATTCTCGTGCGCCACATCGACAAACTGCGAAACCGTGACTGGGAGGTCATCATCATTGGTTTCACGCCGGAATTGCACGCCGGAGAGCCGTCGGAAGAAGGTGCGCGCGTTCGCATGGAAGTTTGAGGAGGATGATTCCGGCAACTTCTTCCACCATCGCGAGAGAGATCCTTGCATGTGAACGATCAACTGTCGTAAAGTCGGTAGGTTCTCCTGGAACAATGGTGCGAGAGAAGCGTACGATGGACAGTCTGAAATCTGCAGTTCTCGGAGGTTGAGAAGGAACCGCAATTGCTGAAAGAACACGGCCATAATGCCTTCTTCGCCAATAAATGGTATAGTCAGCCGGGTAACCCATGCACTCACGCCCACAACATCCTTTGCATATGGAAGCATAGTGATTCTATTCGAGAGTTTGCTCACAAGACATCCAGCAAAAAAAGCGTGAACTTTCGCAGAACGGGTGATACTGACGTCTTTCCACAGTCGTGGTCGGGCAATGCTTGACCATTGTTTATTGACGCGGGCACACGCAGCAAGGGTTGCAGTGTGAGAATCGACCTCAGTCTCGTCGTCAGTGTCGTCAGTGTATGTTGGCGTTCGTTGCGGCGAAAGGTTTGCAAGGATGAGCTCGACGATTTCCAACGGGAGTGGTGAGGTAGACTTCAAACGTGCTGACAAAGCTTTGGGTGCCCCTCCACTTTGTTGAAGACTATCATCGCAACTGACTGTGTCGCTTTTTGGTGGTAAATCTTGTTTCTGTCTCTCCTCTTCCATTTTCTGTTCCCACTTTTTGGTGTTGCTGTCCAGTTCTAGTGAACAGGAGAAAACCGCAGAAATGACATATATCGCTCGGTTCAAGATTCGTAGGAGACGTCGAATGTCTTCATCAGGGATCTCTATATCTTTGCCGACAATAGTTTCGAAAACATGACTTACGTCGTCTGTGACATCGTAGAGGAATTGTTGGAGCAATCTGCGTTCGAAACTGGCGAATTCGGTGACAGAAGAAATTTTGCCTCGGTTCCACCGCTTTGCTAGTGCCGTGTAGAGAGCGATGTCCTGGATTCGGGTGTATTCTTGGTCATTTTTGTCGTCACAGTGTGATCTGTCTTCTCGCACGTCGTCTTGGTGCAGTGTGGCCATTGTAATAACTGTTCCGCTGGGTCTGGGGAGAGGCCAGGGGAGATGTGTCACAAGTTCTTCCCACCCTCCAAATCGCTTGAGTCGCCCTTGTCTTCTGACCGAAGACATCAATCCCTGAACTCCCAATTCCTTTTGCAATTCAACAGAAGGATGAGAATCAGGCTGGCATTCAGAACTATGTTTATTAAATAGAAACATTCTCTCTCGCAGTTTCTAACGTACTTACAGCATCTGAGAGGAATATGTGCAGTTTGAGAAGACGTATATGAGTTATATGGGGGGAAATAGAAAGAGTATAAAAATACAGTTGACATGACAGCAACATTTTCTCAAACGAGCGTCATATGCCACCCCGAAGCAACAACACTCTCATCACCCACACCCACAAACACCCAAAGAAAGTCCCCTAATCCCCTCCATTTGTAGACCCAGTAGTCCCCTGCAACTTTGGGGATTCCATCCGCGTTCTCGTCCCCATCTAAAGTGACCTCTGCGGGCAGACCAATCATGTCAGGCACGCCCATCAACTCGACGACACGGTTCGCCTCATTCCCAGGAACGATAACGTAGTCTTGCAGTTGGCGCATGATTGTGTGTTTGAGTCCGTTGAAGTCGTCCACATCGGGCACGTGTTCTTCGGCACCGTCGAAGAATCCTTTGCTTGTGCGAAGGCGGTTGTACTCGCGACCCAGAAGAGAGACAGCTGTCCGTGTATTGGAATCTGAGGAGTCTTTGGTTGAGATTTCTGTGGCCTCGGCCGCCACGTCGGGCATTGGGAGGGATACCCCACCACAAGCGCAGACCATGAGCGTGATCAGGAAAGCGATGGTCGTCCAACTGGTTTCGATTTTACCGACATCTGAAAATGTCACTCCAGGTGATTGGTGAATCGCATTGAAAGATCTTCAGTTGGAAACGTATTCAAGTAAGTACCGACTTAGTTGTTGCGATGTGGGATTTACAGGGCAAAGGCTCTTCTATTTATGGCAATCTGGTCCATCTTTGCAGTTAGCGCGTGATGTGAAGAAAGCGTAGAGAGCATATCCAAGACATGTCATAGATGATGTTTTTTTTAAGTCAAAACCTGTGGCCAAACTGCGCCCCCACTACCATTCCGAAATTCGGCGAACTACAGCTCACACTTGGCTGCGAAGAATTCTTTGGATCTTTAGCTGGATCTTTAGTTACCATTATACTCCACAATAATCTTATTTGTTTCAACTCAACTTGTCAAAGGTCCTGCAGCAGAAAAGGGTTTGAGATAAATTACCGTGAAAACTAAGGAACAAAGCGATGTGCGTCCCCCCTGTGACCTTGCCCCCATCCATAATGCCGTGAACGTCCGCCAAGTCGTCACCTTCAATGCAACGAAGATCCTGCAAACCTCAAACAAACATAATGCCAACGTGTTGTGTCAAAAGAACACAACGTACAAAGCCCATCATAACCAGATTGAATAGTCTCAAGCAACTCCAGTTGGACAAAACACATAAATCACATGGTCACTCACCGATGGCCACGAAAAGAAACCCCAGGGGCCCATCACAGGCACTGTCGAACTATCATATTGTAGGCCTTCAGAGGACCCGTGGGATGATCACGACATCCAGAACTTGAATCTGGAAAACACCCTCCCACAACGCAGTAGTTGGGCGGCAAAGGACACATGATCGGGAAAAGATCCCAAGAGGCTCTCCCACATCCAGTGGGGTGGGCAGAGGAAGATACTCGGGTTGCGATCCCGAGAAGACCCTCCCACAATGTAGTGGGGTAGGCAGAGGAAGATACTCGGGTTGCGATCCCAAGAAGACCCTCCCACAATGTAGTGGGGTATGCAGAGGAAGAAACTCGGGCTGCGATCCCGAGGAGACCCTCCCACAATGCAGTGGGGTAGGCGAATTGGGTACTTCAGAAATTGAATAAGAAGAGCGACCCTGTCATAAAGTGATGAGAATGCGCAAAAGAAAAGTGGATATCCTCTTCGTGGCACATTTCTTTGATAGCACACCTGATGGCACACTTGACCGCTACCGAAGATACAACCAAAACTCTCGAGACTTCCAACGCGGCATAAAAAAGGAAGAACAAAGACCACGACCGTAGGTTGAAGTGCAGGAGCGGGGCAGAATGAATATGAAATATCACAGACAAAATCAATAGAGCGGCCTGAGTTACTAGTGAAGGCGTCGGTGTTGACAAATAGAGAGCTCAATAGCAAAGCCAGAACACAACTCACCAACCGCATTGACAGCCAAATGTAGGGACTTGGAAACGCAATAGAAGAATGGAACTTACCCCTCACATTCTTTCAAGCTCGACAATCAGCGCGCCGGCAAAGTGCATATGGTCAGGAGGATACTTTCTGATATGAAGTGGAAGGGAATGTCTCCCGTAACTATCAGAATTCAAAGTCTGGGAGGCGCGCTCACGGAAAACGATGGGTGAGGCGCTGGGTGGGGGGTTGAGATGGGGAAAAAAAAACTCGTCACATCAGGCACTAATGAAGCAACCAAAAGAGCAACCCATTAGAACTTCTACCCTAGGTTCTGCCATGTTCATCCCTTGCATTCCCTCACCCCCCCACCTGCCCACCATCTGCCATCCCACCGCATTCGTTGTTTCCTCCCGTATGGGTTTGCCTTGGGGTTCTGTAATATGTGCCGATGTTTTTTCTGTGTCTTTGTCAACCAGGGATTTGTATTTGTTTTTCATGCGTTTTTCATGCGCGAGTCCATGCAGTTGTGACAATCTGCCTCTGTAGAAAGGTTTCGCCAGAGGATCTGGGAACCTATCCTGAAAGTCTCCCTCCCGCCTTCTAGTACTCTGCTTCCTTCGAGTTGCTATGCCAATATCTTGGATGGTGCGCACACGTCCACTTGTCTTGGAAGCTCATTGCCGTCACAATTTCTCCGACCTTCTTTTCCCTTTCCATCCTGCTTTCCATCCCTTTCACCTTGCAAAGGCCTTATTTCGCCACGATAATTAGTCATACAAAGACTTCAGGTTGTATACTGGTTCGTGGTGATCGCTGGCTACCACTGTCCCATAACCCCTTGCCCTGAATTCGAAACGCAAATGGGCGACATGTTTTTGGATGAAAGCAAAAATACATATGGCAATATGCGCGGATCAATATGTGAGCGAAGGAGGCTGAAGAACGCGAAAGGGTATGGAAGACCCCAAGAGCACACGCGGATACTTTTCAGTGCGGTGTTGATAGAAAACGGTCTTTCGTTTGTGTCTTGGGAAGTAAGCTTCTGCGGTGGGATGTCAGATCGTGCCTGCCTCGCCTTCTGTCGCCGTTGATGAGACACCGAGCAACCAGTCCATCACCGAATCATGCCACACTGATGATTCCTTGCCGGCTTCATTCAGCTCACCAAACGCACCGTTTCTGCAAACAGCAGATATTCTCTGGCTTCCCAACCACAAGAAGCATTAACCGCAGCGCTGGTGTTACTTCTTCTGGATACTCGGCCATGCTTTGCGAATTGCTTCCTCCTCACCAGCTCCTCATAAGCTCCTCATCAGCTCCTCACGTATTTGACGGGAATTACCCCACCCCATTTCGAAAGAGGAGAGGAGCCCTGACTCTGGGTTGGTCATGATCACTGATCACGGGGTTGCGGCGGTCCGTGTAATGAAGTCGAACGAGCCGCTTCAGAAGTTCCTTGTCTTGGTGGCGACAAAGTGCTCGCTCCTCCACCGAAGATGTGGAGCAACTCTGAGAAGAGGAGTAGAATACGTTGCGCAAAAGCAGAGATCGTCGGCGTTCAGGGTGATACAACTCCAAACTCCACAGTTTACCTGAGCAAAGATGTCATATGGCTACGGTTACGGCGCGTCTGCTTCGTCCTCTCCGCGGCACCCCAATGATGGGTCCCTGGATACGGTAAGTAATGCCCTAGTCATAACCAGAATGCCTGCATCTGTATCTATCGCTACTCAGTAGCTCGCTGAAACGCAACTTGTCGGCAACCATCTCTTCCTTGTTTCCCCTGGCCCACACTGAAAGTTCTTTCATCTTTGAACAGGAGGTCCGCCTCTTCACTACCAACAAAGAACGCGAGAAATATGACAACATGGCTGATCTTTACGGGATAATAGTAGCAACAGAACACCTCGAGAGAGCTTATATTCGGGACGCTATCACACCGCAAGAGTACGTCGCAATTTTGTCAATCAATTCCATTTTGCTCGGTTCGTGACTTGGCATGCTCACTATTGCTACCGACTTTGAAGATATACCCCAGCATGCACGAAACTGATAGCTCAATTCAAGACGGCATCGAACTTACTTAGTGACTATGTGCCGAGTATTGAGGAATTCATGGAGAGATATAAGCTGTCTTGTCCGGCGGCAACAAAACGGTTACTTGAGATAGGGGTGCCGGCAACAGTGGAGCATGCTGCGGTCGACAGTGGTCAGGGCCAGACGGCAAAATATGTCGCCGAGACTGTGCAGGTTAGTGGCCTGTCTGATAAACGGGGGTTGTGTGCTTGACTGTTGGTGGGACGTGTGTTCTAACGAGTTCCTTGTTCTCCGCTACGCATGACTCGAATTCGGCAACATTTCGTTGTCTCAGTCGTTTATTACGTTAATGGACTCGATAAAGCTCAACATGGTTGCCGTCGACCAAATACACCCACTGCTCAGCGAGCTGATCCAGGGCCTGAATAAAATCTCTTCATTACCGCTCGATTATGAGGGCAAAGTCAAGATAAGAAATTGGTATGTTTTCATCTGAGCGTATAACTTGTCGATATCTGGACTTCAGACCCCCATGACACTGAGCATCTTTGCCAATTCCTAGGTTGATAAAACTGAACAAAATGAAGTAAGTGATGACTGTTATTGCTGGCGTCATTCAGGGTTTTATCTGACGCGCAATCCTTCGCGGCTTCCAGAGCGTCTGATGAAATGGACGAAGACCAAGTTCGTCAGCTGCTATTCGACCTGGAAAGGTGAGCCGTATTTGGTTCGTGGTCATTGGGTGTCCGAACTGTATCTTACACATGACGTTTCTTAAATGCAGTGCACATACTGAATTCGTACGGTCTTTGTCGAACGGCAGTTGAACAACGTTTTGTTCGCTTGACTTGTACATTATCGGGTGCGGAGGAAAATGTACATTATGTTTGTTATTTCTTGCTGTCGGCATGTTCTGCCCTGTACACTGCGTGCTTTGTAAATACATTATAGATTTCTGGACTACGATTTCGTGTTTTCCTTCGCTTGCTCTGAGTTATTGTTCCTGTTGTAAGAAAGCCAGTTTGAGTCCAGACAACACTCAAGCACGACAGAAAACAAAGGTTTCACCACCGTTCAGATGGGAAGAATTCACATACCACCGAACATCCCAGACAGGCCGATCGCTTTTCGCGTTGGCGAATATCTCCTCCATGATCTTCTTGTTCCTGTTACTTTCCATGGTCATATCCTTCGCTTTTATCCGGTCTTGCATGCGCTAGAGAAGATAAATCGATGTTGGCGGTTATGTTCGGTAATTCTCAGATGGAAATAATGCTTTACGCAAGTAAAGGTCTCACCTGTCGCATTTCAGCATCCTAACGGGAAGTGAGATAATCCGCAGTTAGTTCGGTCGAACACATGCAGCTTAAACCACACCCCAAGCATTTGAATGAGAATGTAGTTTTCAATTCCTTTCTTCTCCTTCATTCTGTACTTACCGAAGGTGTGGTCATTTTCATAACGGCGTACCCAAATCCCACGACTCCGACACCAACAATCGTCGCCGCCAACATCCGTCCGCCTGACATGTTGAAGTGTTGCAGTTGACAGTTACACTTTGTGATACACGAAACCACAGCCTTCATCGAGAGTTCAAACACCCACCAAAGTTTGACCGAAGAAGCAAGGAAGCATGTCGATAAACGGTGCATTGTTGGGCAGCGATGGTACCCCTCAACTTATTATGGGCGAGAAGATGTTCTTCAATCAAGGTATGTGCACGGTTTAGGTTTGTTGTAAAGGGGCATTGTTGAAGTCCCGGGTCGCTCACTTCGGCTGGCATACTTTGCCGCAGGTGGGGTGAAGCTCGAGTTCGAAAGCGGAAAGTAAGTTGGATTTGAAATTCCGAGGGGAAGCGTTGAGACGGATCCGGGGGGCACCGAGCTTACCTATCAATATCTTGCTTCCTCACCTTGCGGCTTTGAATGAAACAGTGGGTATCCGGGTCAACTTGGGTAAGTGTTAGCCGCGGTGGTTATTCTCCTCCCAGTGTTTGAAATTTTAACATATCCTTTTTCATCCTTTCAAGAGCATCTTTTTTCTCCAAAAGCGGGTCACTGTACTTGAGTAAGTCTTCCAACTTCATCTTTGCTCCTTTCGCAAAAACAAGAAAGCTGAGTTGGTCCGCTCATGCGCAATGTCGTCATCTGCTTACAGCCAATCGACGGATCATATACGTCGCTCAACCCGCGTTACCTCAGCTGCAAACCCTCAACATCCCGATCGCAAATTTCAGGTTGGGTTCGGTGGCTTTTTGGTGTTGGGTTTCTCGTATACGTCGACGCTCGTATTGATGGGTGTGCATGTTTTGCTTCTTTCTCTTCTTTTGCCCACGTAGGGACGGTAAATTGGTGCAGCCATGGTTTGGGGAGAACCGATATGAGGCAACAGTGGTACCGGTAAGGAGCAGGGACCGAATGTACTCCTTTGGAACTTGTTGTGGCAAGGATGTAAATCCTGATGTTAACGTTTACATCGTCGCCTTCCATTAGGTCCCCAATGGAGGCCTCCACCTGCCGGGAGCCTGCAAATTTGGATTCAAAGAGGGGGGCGGCTTCGAGTTCACAACCTATTTGAAGCAACTGATATCACGGATCACAGGTGCGTTCTTAGGAAAGAGGAAGTGGAAGAAGTGGTTCGCTGCATTTGCGCGGGTATTGGCTGACCAAGGATTCTCGCTTGACAGGTGAACCCACAGAGGAGTGTCTACCCGAATACGCTCCGCCCGTAAACACTGGCGTCGGATCGTCCAGCACTTCCCCCCCGCCCCCACCTCCCTTGGAGCAACATGCCCTACAGTCAGCTGATACTGCGGACAGCCAAGCCGCAGATGCACCCCCAAAGTACGACGCCGGACTCATATAATGAAATGCTCACCGGCAGAACGGACGACGAACAGCACATAGACATCATTTTAGCATTTCGGATTTTTGTATATTTATGTGACAAACATTTTGATAAGCATTTGTAAAGTAGTTCCCCCAAGATGGGAAGTTTTTTTGGTTCTGAAAAGACATTTGTAAGTTTTTAACTCAAACATTATGCTACGCTCCATGCGCTTTGCGTTCCGGTAAGAGACACTCTCTTTCCCCCATTTTCGGAGACGGTCACCACTGAACCGATTTGGTAAACCTTCTCACCCACAGCAGTGAGCGTGTCAATGACGTTCTTAGCGTCGTTGGCTTTCACGATGACGACCATACCGATACCGCAGTTGAAAGTTCTTGCCATCTCATCTGTTCGCGCATTGAAGACAGGAATGTTAGATTGTAAACTTCGGAAAGCTTTGATGTCACGACGATCAAGAATCGATTACATACCGTCCACGATCCCACCCAATTTCTTGAGCCAGCGGAACACAGGCAGCAACGGCCACGACGCTGCATCAACCTTGACACCCAATCCTTCAGGCAGAATCCGCGGGATGTTGTCCGTAAAACCACCACCCGTGATGTGTGCCATAGCCTTGACCAACCCCTTCTTAACAACTGGGAGCAAACCCTTCACGTAAAGGCGCGTCGGGGTGAGCAGTGCTTCACCCAACGAAAGCTTCTGGCCATCGACCGCGAAGGGGCAGGGCGAGTTGTAATCAAGACCGTTTTTCGCCACGATATGACGGACGAGGGAGTACCCGTTCGAATGGATGCCTGAGGACGGCAGACCGAGGAGGATGTCCCCAGCGGCAACCGGGTTCTCGGCGTTGGGGAGGATTCCGGTCCTTTCAACAGCGCCAACGACGAAACCAGCCAGATCGTAGTCACCTGGTTGGTCGCAACGATACAATTTCACCATGTTAGTGCTGATACGAATTTGTGCTCCCGCAAGGTGGAAAATGAGTACGTTAATTGAAAGCTTACCAGGTGAGTACATTCCCGGCATTTCAGCCGTTTCACCGCCGATGAGAGCACACCCGGATTCTTTGCATCCATGGGCAATACCCGCAACCACATCCTTGGCCACATCAACCTCCAACTTGCTGCATGCGAAGTAGTCCAAGAAGAACAAGGGTTCGGCTCCTTGCACCAACACATCATTCACACTCATTGCCACGAGATCAATCCCTGTATATTATCGAAAGAGGCAAATTATTGACGGTTCCTACGCATGTAATAAGGAAGGAAAAGCCGTATTTCGAGGAGAGTTGTACATACCAATCGTATCATGTTTCCCCACAGCGTGCGCAATCTTCAGCTTCGTACCAACACCGTCAGTCCCAGAGACAAGGACAGGGTCTGTGTATCCTGCAGCCTTCAAGTCAAAGAGACCACCAAACCCGCCAATGTCAGCATCAGCACCGGAACGCCTAGTAGCCTTGATGAGAGGCTTGATCTTCTCGACCAAGAGGTTTCCGGCGTCGATGTCAACGCCAGCTTCGGCGTATGTGGCACCCTTCGTTTGTTGACGCTTCAAGAGGGATAGTGCTCTGCATGGGAGGGAGGGTATAGACGTATTTGAAACGGGAATTGATGATCTACACGATGCGGCAAGGTGGCGGCCATACCTGTGCCCAATGTCCTTACGGAACTGCGCGCCTTCGAAGTGGATTTTTGGGACGTTGGCGTTGGCCAGGGCAATTGCTTGCTCCAAAGAGCTGGCAACCGCGGTAACAGTCAAAACGCGTCCACCAGACGTCACAAGCGTGTTCTCCTTCAACGTTGTTCCAGCATGGAACACAATCGCATCTGCAGATTCAAATGAGATGGTCGTATCAGGCATTGTACCCACATGTACAAAGTTCGGCTAATTTTCTCACCTTTGTCGAGGTTATTCGGGATGGCAATGGGTTTGCCTTTTTCGTACGAGCCCGGGTACCCAGCGGCGGCAAGAACGACGGTCGCGGCACATGCTTCTTTGAATTGGACCTTGACAGAATCTAACCGCCCTTCTGCACAAGCCTTGGGGAATGAATTCATTCAGAAATGACTCTATCCGGCGGTCAAACCGACTAAATGGAGTGCTTTTCATGCGAGGTGTTGCATACCAACATTATTTCGGCCAAGTCGCAGTCTTCGTGAAGAAGTGGAAGGACGACTTGTGTCTCAGGATCACCGAACCGGCAGTTGAATTCGAGCACCTTCGGGCCTGATGGGGTGAGCATCAGACCGGCGTACAGAACTCCGATGAAGGGGAAGCCTGATCAAAAAAGGGGAACCGATGAAGCCAAGCACATCGGAACGAAGTCGCCAAGGGAGGCAGTTTTAGTTCATTCTCAAAAAGGATTCAATACGTATGAATTCTTCCAATTTGAGATTGATGCCTTACCATCTCGCCGCATTCCGTCGACGGTGGCCTTCAATACAGTCCGTTTCACCTCCTCCAACATATCGGGGGTAAGAACCGGAGCCGGGGCGTATGCACCCATCCCTCCAGTGTTGGGTCCCTTATCACCATCGTATGCTCTCTTGTGATCCTGAGCCGGCGGCATAGGTACAACAGTGTACCCATCGGAGAATGCGAGGACGCTGACTTCCTCACCGATAAGCTTTTCCTCGAGTACAACTTCGGCACCTTTTCAATCCAAAAATGTGACCGGTCAGGTTGGCGTTTCCTTACAAAAAGGGTTCATTTTGTGATCTGGACAGAGAGAACCTTACCTGCGCTCCCGAAGACTTTATCAACCAGCATGGTTTTCAGTCCTTCAATCGCTTCCTCTTTTGTCTCGGGTATTAAGACACCTTTTCCGGCAGCCAGACCAGATGCCTGTAAGATTCCAAGACGCGAAGCTGTAAGTGATCCAAGGCATGCGCGAATGATCCATGTGACCCCTTTTGCTTCACATCGATAAACGTACCTTGACAACCAAATCGCCCTGGAACTTTTCAATGAACGCCTTGGCGGGCTCGAATTCTGTGAAAGTCTGCAAATATGGTGTGCCGTTTTGAGTCAAAAACCGTATCTCTCGAGTGTAGTGGTGCACCAATTGTTCCAGCTTCCAAACGTACTTCGTATGTAGCAGTGGGAATGCCATGCCGCTTCATGAAATCCTTCGAAAATGCTTTTGATCCCTCGAGCCGTGCAGCTTGCTTTGATGGCCCAAAGCACGGGATACCGACTGTCACATTTCCAACGTTCGGAGTCCCCAGTAAGGTGTTAGTAATGAGCTTTTGTCTTGTGGATGTAATCTTCTTTGCTTACGGTCCTCGCACGAAATGCAAGGGGTCTTCAGACACGATACCTTTCAAGAATGCCTCCCTGATTCCCTCGACCAGAGGTTGCTCTGGCCCCGGAACGACCAAGCGGACCTACAAACGCCATCCATTCCAACGCATCATTAAAACACAAATTGATCCAGGGCGTGCGCGCAACCAACAATCAAGGGGACTGTTGAATTTCCTCCCCAAATTCTGACACCTACGTCATTTTTGATGGCGAATTCGGTGAGTTCGGAGAAGCTGCTGACGCCGATGGGTATATTCTCCACTTTTCCACCCAATGCCGTCCCGCCATTGCCTGTATCGCCGAATAATCAACACATATCCAACAAAACGAAGAAATATTGATGTTCGTCCGTAGATATTGGATTAGATCAAGGCTGTCGGACGGAGCTCATTGATCCAACAAAATACGGTGAAGTTACCGGGGGCGACAAAGATCTTCTTGACTCGGCGAGAATGGCTGAGTTTCCAGGCGAGGGCATGTTCCCGACCGCCGGAGCCGACGAGGAGGACGTTGAATTCGGATTCCATCGTGCGATTTTTTTTGGAGATGTGTGTTCCACAGGATGAGACGCGAAAACCAAGCCCTCATTACCGCAGATGGCAGCGAAAGATTGGCGAAAGATGCACGATGAGATATTGAGTTGCGGAGTTGGAAACTACGGTGGGACTCTGGGTGGGACTCCTGAGACTGTTGGATAGAGAAGCACCATGAAAACGACAAAAGGAGTCACATTTCAGCTTCACTCAAGAGGACCATCAAAAAGTTGCATCTCACCCAACCCCAGACCCTCGTCATGTCCGGCAGACCTCATTCGCCTCTTCCTCCCTCCAAGCACTTTCCCATCAACACCATCGACAGACAAACTCATTCATAGAAGATGTCAAACCGCAGCAGTCTCTCTTCTCTCTCGACGCGCCGGAAAACCCATTTCCAGAACCAGTCGCCTTTTTCTCTGAAAATGCTTCCTGTTACTGATTTTCGGTCAGTGTGGAACATTTATTACATCACGATGAACTAATTTCTACAAGAGATATCTCCACGAACTGCTACAGTAGAATCTCGTGATCGCGAAAATAAGCTCACTAGAAGGACCTAGAAGCTGAAGAGCAAAATCCGTACACCGAATGCTGCGACGCTGTTTAAGATTGAAATACTGCTGGTGGAAGTCTGTTAGACCGTTTTCATGTGATCCTAACCATACCAGTGAGAAACGGAAGGAATCGCTTCTCTGTTTTGACCAGAAACCGCCTTTCATTGCAGATTTTCTGCCCATTGAAACCGCTGATTTAGGTCGACGAGGACTTAGTTTTGCGCAATCCAATTCGGACGCGACTAAATTCGGGACGTGGAGTTCCAGCCAAGGAGTTGCAACGCTAGGTTTACAGCGGATTTACGCACAACCTCCCACCCCCGATATTAACAACCAGGTATAATCTTCAGAGGCACCGACGAACTTAGCGAAACAAATGAAGGAAAACCAGGAAAATCATCAATCAGAACCCAAAAAGGCCAAAAACTGATTCGAACAAACAAAATTCCAGGGAGATGAGCCAGGGTACCAGCACCCGAAAATCATGTTGTGTTTTCTGATAGAAATCTTTGTGTATGATCCATGCAAAATCTCTAGCCATTCTTAGGAAAACAAATCAAGTAACATCTCTCAAAACGCCAAAGAAACTAGCATTTAAAAATTCTTCGGACGATCCCTTTTACATTTTGAAATAGTAATAAGCCATGTCGAACCCTACCCGCAAACTCGGACCAAGGCGAGACGCCGCACCCGAAATCCCAACGGTAAAATATGCAGGCGTTGCGAGAGGCCCTTTGAGATGGGACTGTTCTCTGGCACCGGAAATGAAGGAATCCATACTAAGCTCCGCTATCTTTGATTAGGCCGGATTACAAGTCCTCATTCATGGGAATGCAAAAGAGTGCATGGATCATGGAGAACGGAAACCGGTGAGCGAAATTCAATCCATGGAGACGCGGACCATAAGAGCCTGCCTCTGTTCGAATTCTTACGATTGATAAGTCTGTCGCTCACATCCTGGCTGTCCACCATTCTCTCAAACCCGTTCGAACTTGATCACACCCAGTACCAAAAACGGTCGCTTGCGGATCCCATCCAGCATCTCCCGGGAAAGCTGCCGTCGAACGTCTTATCAGTTTCGGAAAAAGCCCGGAGTTTGACTCATGGTGTCAATCAAAGCGCTGAGGAAAAGGTGGGTGACTCTCAAATCTCATATCGTTGTGCTTGGTTATCCCTCACAGCGATACATATGCTTATCCTGGAGATGCACATTTTTCGACTCGTACTTAGATCAAAGAAGTTATTTACCCGCTGAATGGGACCCACCCGCTTTTGGAAGTGAGTATCATTTCAGATCTTTTTCGTTGCCTCCTTATCCTTGTTTGATGATGACTTGATTTTTGAGGGCAACACCGTTCGAGATGTTCATCGCTTTCTTTCTTGGAATCATAGGAACAAGAGAGGCTGAAGGAAGCGAAGTTCAACCGAGTAGACTTCAAGCCCTTAGGTACCCCTAACATGCCTCATCTTCATGAAGCCGCATCAGATGACTTTCCATTCAATGTCACCCCACTTCTCACTTACATCGTGCCTTCTCGTCGTATTCATTTCCTTTTGATCCAGGCCGCGGGATTTCAACCGGCGCGAAATTCCCAGACTACGTCCATGATCCTGAGTACCGCTTTGGTGTCATAACAGAATGTGAGTCTGACTCAGAGAGATGGTGCTTTTGTTATTGCAGAAACAAAGATACGGCTCCAGACATAACAGAAACTCACCCTTTCCATACCACAGACGACGACGCTAAACCCGTGATATACCCGGGCTACACTGCCGGAGATTCAAAAGACAAAAAAGGTTGGTTTCCGCTTTCCGATGCTTGCGATTATAAACGCGTATGGGTATCCTCACGTTCGTTATATTCACCTTTCATGAAGAAAAAGAGAAACCGGATTATCCGGCCGGCATGAAGATAGAGCATAGTAACGACGGAGCCATGGTCAAGGAGGCCATATTATGGGAAGAAGAACGAGTAAAGTGGGTGCAAATTCATCGCATTCTCTATGACCGAATTGATGACATCTCAATTTTTCAACAGAGAGGTGCAGGAATGTTTGTCGCTCATATCCTGGTCTTTTCATCATCTATAATCACAACGGATATCCGCTCGCTTTGTTGCTTTTGAAAGGCAACATAAGACAAAACTGGTTACAAAGCTGCTCGATGATTTCAATGAACTTCGCAAACCACAAATCGCAAGGGTCTGCGACCCGTAAGTAAAACTTCCATGTGTTTTGGCTCCTATAAGAAGTTGTGAGTCGTTGTTTCAAGGCCTAAAAAACATCGGCGTACATCTTTGTTACTTTCGAGGTTGGATACTCATCCCCCACCTTCCCGTTTTCCCTTCCCGTTTTCCCTTCACACATTGATAGAATTAAAGACACGCTGAAAGTTACCCCGGCCCATACCTTCGGCCTTGTCCTGCCGCCTGACGACTACGACGCCAGAGACCTCATCAGACAGCGACCCCTCCGCGAGGCAAAAAAGGCCCTCAAGCAAAAGCGGCAGCATCAAGATGAACAATCTTCTGAAGCTGAACCGTCGCCGCCACCGCAACAAGAGCAACCAAAACAGTTCCAACGGGGGCGGCAAGTGCCTGCGGAAGGGAGAAGAAGCCCCCGTCGACAAGGCACCAGAAATCCGGTAGAAGAGGAAATTGAGGACGAAGGCGAAGTGGAAGAAGGAGAGGAGGCTTTGACTGATAAGATTACGTCCTTGCCGCCGGGAGGTTTGTTGGATGGCAGCAAGAAGAGAAATCCGGCTGAGATGCCTGCGTTCGGGGCGCCGACTATAAGAATTGGTACTCGGCCTTTGATGCAGAAGCTCGCGGACTCGAAGGTGGGTTTGCATGTCTGGGGGGCGAGTGGAGTTGATGTGTGTGATTTCGCTCGTGTGTCCCACCCTTTTATTCATATCTTTTACCATTATCAAACCTTTCGAACATACGAACGTTTTTCCAAACAGAACTACGGAGATCAGTTCAACGCAAAAGGTAAGCAACTTACTTCCATCACTTCAACAGCCTTCCTGGACTCTGAAAACGTAAGGTCTGATCCGTAATTCGTCATGTTTCTCCACTTTCCCAAATCTTCACTCAGCCCTGCTCGCACCGACAGCCCGAAACCTGTACGGCCGCGAACGAATCACCCGCATGGTCCAACATCTCTTCGAATCCCACGACGGACCAACCACTTCAGCACCCAACGACCCCTCCCCGCTCTCAATCAGAGAGTTTCAAGCGCCGGCGGATGACCCCGCTGCATTGATTGACAGACGATTTAGGAGGGAAAAACTTTCCGTCAAAGATTTGTTGGAACCATTCGCGGAAAAGAAAGATGAGTTGCGAAAAACGCAGCATGAGTGGGTGTTTGTGTAGACGGTTAAGGACGGGGTTGGAGTGATCGCAAGGTTCTCATCGCCGCAAACGCGATGTAAAGTAACGGGGATATAGATGTTCTTCGGTGTTTGGTTGAACAAATTTTGGTCTCTTTGCTTGTATATCCTTGATGTCATGACTCGCACGTTATTTCTTACGAAAACCTGCGTCTTCATCGGTTAAATACAGATATTGTTTTCCATTTTGGTTTCACTGGTCCAAAGCCTCATGGTACCTTCCAAAACATTGCCGTGTGATCTTCTTTCTAGAAGAGCCAGTAGGTTCTCCATCCCGCTTCCGTTTAAGGATAAAATCAAGTCTCTATTTTTAAAAACCATCGCCATCACAGAAGTCAATGAATGATGCCGAAAATATACAAAACGCATACCAAAACAGCTTGATACAAAAACCCACCATACGATTCTACGGAATGTTAAGCTTCATTATACACAACCCTTTCAACCCTTCAAAATAGACAAGGGCACATTGATGATCCCGTCTACCGTCTGCAGGTCTCCACCGTGACATTTACATAAGGATTTTCGTTTGCCCCGTGCTGTTTTCCAGTCCCCGAATGTTCCCCGCAAACCAACCTTTGCCCATCATCTTTGAACAAAATGAGCTCGTAGCTCTTAAATTTTCCGGGCTTGTTACCATCCATCGGATCTCTCTTGCACCTATCGGTCGTAATCGTAACGCTTTCCGAAAAGGGAACGAGCTCCCTCTGATCATTGTGAGTATAATCGAGCTTGCGTTCGCATGTGACTCGAGCCCCAACTTTGGTGTATTTGAGTTGTCGAAGGGTGAATAGAATATGATTCCCGAAGGAGGCTTCGATGACGGCAGCGGCGGCGGGCGATATGGCGAGGAGAAAGCCGGCGAGGAGGGTATTGAAGGCCACCATATTTGTTTTTGAAGAGGTTTTTGTTCTGTATTCGTTCGCCGGTCTACACAGTGGAATCTTTTCTGTATTGCTTGATAGGAATCGATTGTCTTCCCGCTGATGTCTGTTCAGTATTTATATCCCTCCCCTCCCGTCGAATGTGTGTGGACTAGAACATGGGTGCCTGGCGCCTCACCGCAGATTCTGGTCCAATGAAATACATTTTTCGGTCTTCCCTTCAATGGCTTTTGTCAACCAGACGAGGATGAGCTCAGCGCTCTTCAATTTTTCTCTTGGCATCACTTAACGGACCCCAGTGAACCTCCACTCCCCCAACTCCTCTATTGTCAGGCGTTTGCAGGGATCCTTTGTACTACATACGCGGACGATCACTTGAACTTCCTTTCGCAGTCTCGCCGTAGGGAACCGAGCGAGGTACAAGTGATTTTTTGGGACCGCGGTTTCAGGTGAGCCAGTTGGGCTGCGGAAGGTGAGACCGTGTTTCTTTCAACAAAGGATAGCTGGCCTTCTAAACCTCGAGAAAGGGCTTCGAGTTTCGGGTGGGTCAGAGCTCAAGAAGTTGAAACACAGGCCGGCAACAAATGCCTAGTCCCTGACAAGGGGTTTACTGGGTTTTGATGCAAATGCAATGAAAGCAAGACACAAAGATAGCTGGTCAGGCTCCACGGAACGATGACGGCTAGTCAATAGGCACCAGCGACACACCTGCACTCCGTCTGCACTCTAATGAGCCAATACAGAAATATCCAGACCGTTTCCTCATAAAATGAAATTTTTTGTCTATATCCTCGGACAATAAAAACCAGAATAAAAACCAGACGACGAACCAAATACATAAGGAAGACTATCAATGCTTGAATCTCTTTTGTAAATTATGAACTCTTGCCCGCTTCACCGAACAGCGACACCAGTTGTTTCATGACGGGGGATTCGAACGACGGCTTGCCAGACAATTCCTGAACGGTCTCGACAAAATCTGCGCTCTGCCACAAGGACCGCCACTGGTAAAATGCACAGAACGAAGCGGAAGAAGGGAATGAATACGACCGCACACACACAGCGTAGCAAGGAACAAACATAATACAAAGATGCTGGCAATCTTTCATGAAGACGTACCTCGTCCTTCTCGAACATCTTCATCGATTTACGAGCCATAGCCAATACCATCTTCAAAACTTCCTTGACCCGAGCTGGAGGCAACCCACTTTCGGCCTTGCCTGCTGCTCCTTCTTCATCGACTTCCATCTCATCGTCATCCTCATCTTCGTCATCATCACCCTTCTTCCGCTTCTTGTTCTTGTTCGGCTTTGATTTCACGGGTGTTTGTTTCTGCGTTTGTGTTGCTGGGGTGTCGAGAATGGTGCGGAGCAGAGCGATGAAGTCTTTTGAGAGGGTCGGGATGGCTTCACGAACGAGAGACTTGAGGCGGTCGTCAGCCTGATGATGAGATAAGGGCAAAGGGATGGTTAGAGTTCTGTCCATCGGAAACACCATAAAAACAAAGACGATTATTTGATTCTTTACCTTTTGAGGAATCATGTTGAACAACCTGGACATGATGAATGCTCCCTGCACTAGTCGGTACGGCTTGGCAACTTTGTCCAAGCTCAGCAAACCAAGGAGACCCTGACTTGTTTGCTCCGCATCTTCCTCGCCGTCCTCAGTCTTCTTCTTCTTGGTCTTATTCGCACCCTGCTCGGCCTCAACGGGCAGCATCAACCGCCACCCAAGCTCCGGATACCGTGCCCCAAAGTCAACAAAGAATGCCGGCTGGAAAGTCGTCCGCTTCACGGTCATCATGGATGTTAAGGATTTCCGGTAAGTCGACAAGATCGAGGTGGCCGTCCAGTTCAGAGGCGCGTTGGTCACGGTCGTCGGTGCCTTTTGCTGTTCCTCGGCTTTACGCTTCTTGTTCTTCTTCCCTTTCTCGGCATTCGGGGCAGGAGTTTCAACAACTGGAGTAGCCAGCTCAGTGCTGAGCATCCGGACAATCAGCAAGCTGACGCCACTGCACAATCCCAACATCGCCTTGTTTCCAGCTTCCTTTCCAGCGACACTGTGCACCTCCTCAAGGGCCCCAAGAGCTTTCGACACGAATTCCTGGTCATCTTTGCTGGCGGGACGTGGGACTTCTTTTGCCTTGCAAAGCTTGTTTCTTAAAATCGCGGTGAGTTTGTCACCAAGTTGCTTTTGCTCCGTAACTGTGGTGGTGGATTCGGTAGCGGAGGAGGAAGACGCACGAAGAGTCATGCGAAGGAGGGAAACGGCGAGGTCCAGAATCAATGGGCTCGATGATTGCTTGCGAACGAAGATTTCGATCAGGTCCACAACACGGAGTTTGAAGTGCCAGATTTGTTGACGGGTGACTTGAGGACGAAAAAGGGCATCATGTGAGCAAGATATGTCAACAGTGTGCATTTGGAACGATCGTAGGCAAGACTTGGGGGAAAGCAAGCAGAAAACGAGAGAGTGAATGAAAAGGCGAAAAATTTACCTTTCTTATCGGTCTTCAGCTGCTTCCGATGCTTGAAAATCTCTGCCAACTTAGCATCAAAGTCTTCCATCTGATCATCATCCAAGTCGCTCAATTCCTCCTCATCATCCTCATCATCAGACCCGTCGCCACCCTTACCGGCGCGCGCGTTCAACATAGCTTGGATCAAAGTTTTCTGTTCCTCGCTTAGTTCCTCTCCCTCGTCATCGTCATCGTCATCGCTCTCGTCGTCCTCTTTTTCGCCCTCTTCTTCATCGTCGTCACCTTCGCCGTCCTCACCCTCTTCATCATCACCCTGCTCGAAAATATCATCTTCACCATTACCGGATCCGTTGCCCTTAGCCTGCAACACCTCGAAGATCAAATCAATACCCTTTTTGGTGATTCCCGAGCAGAAGGCTTTGAATGTCTGTTCAACAACAGACCGGAGCCACGCTGAAGGCTTTGAGAGGAGAGCCATCAGGATGTCGAGAAGGACATCGTAGGGGTTCAGGTCTTCGTCTTCTTCCTCGTCCGAGTCGGATTCGGAGTGCGAGTGCTTGTGGTTGTGTCTGCCGTTCGGAGTTTTGGCCGCAGCGGGGGCGGTCTCTTCGAAGAGCCGGTGGTAGCAATCTGCCACTTCCTGCATTGTTCGAAATGTAATGTTCTGGTTAGATAAACTCCCGTCATCTGCCAAAGACTTAACGCAAAAAACGAATGGTGAAAATACTGACCTTCAAAGTCGACAAGTTGTCTTCGGTCTCTTCCGCCTCAAGCTGGAGCATCAAATGGCAGAACAAGGATTCGATTGCCCGAAGCTTTGACAACATCGATCCCTCGTCGGCTGACTTGTGACCTTCCTTGACAAGCTTTTCAATCCTCGCATGGACCTTGTCGACAATCTCATTCACTTCCTTTCTCACACTTTCGCCGTCAACTTCGGAATCCGCATCGTCCATCTCCTCATCGCCATCATCATCCTTCGGTTGAGCAACCTTGACAGTGTTGATAAACTGAACAAACCCGTATGCCCACGATTTGCCATTGGTAGTCGCAGCCGCAAGATCCTCTGCAGCCGCACCATCATCCTTCTGCTTCTTCGCCGCAGCAGCATGGTTATTCAATTCTCCAAGCACACCAAAGAACCTATCCCGGCAGTGCTCGCGCACAGCGTTCGAAACAGGTGGAACAGGACTCTTGCGAACGAATTCCAACTCCTTGTCTTCGGTGGCGTTTTGGGAAGGTGGGAGTTGGCTTTTGAGCAAACCGTGGATGCAGAGGAATTGAGTGAGGGCGGTGAGCCAGCGGTCGTTGTCGTCACGGGGAAGTTTGTGGTTGCGAACGAGAAGGAGCAATTGGTCAAGAGCCCAGATGCGGTGGGTGTCGATGTCCCGGGAAGAGGAGGATGGATTGGCGTCATCCGACTCGGATTCAAGGAATCTGGTGAAGAACATCGCGAGGAAAGATCAAATCGCATTCGTTGAGTACACATGAATCACATTAAACAAAGTCCAACATCTTCTCACTGACGATCGATTTCTTACCTTGACTGATCAACAAACAA
The DNA here is from genome assembly GCA_027596845.1 of Quaeritorhiza haematococci. Lineage (NCBI taxonomy): Eukaryota > Fungi > Chytridiomycota > Chytridiomycetes > Quaeritorhizaceae > Quaeritorhiza > Quaeritorhiza haematococci. Next base: position 22,726 of record JADGJF010000033.1, on the reverse strand, counting down.
ATCGATCAAGTACTTGACGTAGTTGTAAACGCCCGCAGCATCAAGTGAGCCCATCAAGGTCTCAACCGTTTTCGTCTTGGTAACGCGGTCGAAGTGCTGAACGGCACCTTTGCCCTTATTGACGAGCTGAAGAACCATCTGGAAAGCCACAATTTGGTGCTCTTCCGCGACAGAGAGGAGAACCTTGGCCTATCATCCGGACGACGTGAGAACGAAAGAAATGAGTATGGATACGTAGTTCATGGGTGACAGCAATTCCATCACTTCACAGCTCCAGAAGTGCCAATGAGATGGCATAGAACGTTGAGGGAATAGACAACGTACCGTTTGCGAGGCAGCCTTGTACAAGTAATTGTCATGCGTGGACAGGTTGTTGACAAAGCACCTGAAGAAGTTCGGTGAGAACAAGAAAGGAATGGAGTTCCGGTGTTGTTCGGAAGACGAGGCCATCCGCGGTAAAAGCCTCTGGAAGAGCTGGAACCCGAGGTACTTGCGCTCGTGTGAGGAGGTGAACAAAGTTTCTTCAAGTGAAATTAATAAATTGAATCAAAATCAAATTAGTCAAAAGGGATCGGTGTTTCCTTTGTTTGGAGTGTTGAGTGTTGTCTCGTGTACTCACCATCGAGAACTGTCCACAAGTCCTGGAGCGAGATTTGAGCGGGGGCCTGGACATCCTTCTTCTCGGTCTCAGCCTCCTTGGCCTTCTTGTTCTTCTTGTTCTTCTTTCCTTGTTTCTGTTCATCCTGCCTCTTTTCGGCATCAGCACTGGCGATCGAGTCTCTAGTTTGGTTTGAACCCAACAAGATGTCGATGAGCACTTCCCATACTGAGTGGACGTGCGGGTGAGTGTGGCTTGATTCCTGACAGATGGTATGAAAATGATGAGTAAAGATCGCTGAATTCGAGAGAATTGGTTGCGTTAGCAACTTGGTGCTATTTCGTATTGATGGCGAGTCTTACCTTCAAGATTTCAACAAGCTTGGCTTTGTTTGATGGGTGCAGGATGGATGTGTTTTTCCAAGATTTCAACGCAGACGACCATTGCGGGAGAGTCTGATTCAAACACAACGAATGAAGAAAAATCAGCTCCGTATTCCATGTGCAAGCCAGATGAATCCACATTCCCTCTCCTTCCTTCCTTTGTCCGTCACATCACCTACCGGACACTTCTGCTGCATCAAAATCGCAAACCACAACTCCTCCGGCGTCGCAACCCCATCATTCAAAACAGTCTGCACCGCAAACTCGCACGCCTCACTGTGAATATCCGTCCTCGATTCGATGCGGTTAAGGATAGAGATGACGACGTGGAAGCACGTTTCGGTGAGGTAGGATTTGGCGGTAGCGTATTCGCAAAGGCAGGTGATCATTCGTTGGATGTCGGCCAGAGTTGTGTGAGAGCGGAGGAGCATGCCGGATTGGGTGATGGCCATCAATCCGAACAGACGACCAAAGTACATGTCGCGTTCCTCCTGTTTTTGTAAAGTGAGCCAGAGTATGAGGTAAGAAAATCTTTCATTGAGAATCTATCTGCCCAACTTGTGGCCATCAGAGACAACTCTCCGAAACATCCGAGCCTTGTCGCACGTTGTATCAACCCACCTTGCCCTTCATGCTGCCCGTGATATCACTGGATTTAATGATCATATCCATAACAGTGGCGACAGTGACGAACTCCAAACGGCCGAGCAACTAAACCATCAAGGAAGAAGACATAGTTCCGGTCAATATGACGCAATCACAAACCCAACAAACCACCACTAAACATCAAAGACTCAAAAACCACACCTACCTCTGTCAAAACCAAGGCGAACCCCTGTCGAGCCCCATCACGCGACGACGGCAACCCGCGGATCAACCTCTTCAACCCATACGAAACATCGGCAGCACACAGCTCTTCAATTTCCTTCTCAGTTTTCGCAGCTTCACGGAACCGGTCCTCCTTCAACCCTGAAGCTTGTTGGTGATCGGATTGGAACTTGTTGAGGGCCTCGAGCAAGTTCTCGGCGGCATGCATACGAACGGCCGCATCGAGGGAGGCGAGATCCCAGTAGTAGTTGAGGGTTGTTGAGGCGGCCATTTTCTGAGCCCTGAACGCGTTCGCGATGGCGCCCTCAGGAAAGATCAACGAGTGAAGGGACAAGCGCTTTCCGAAGATTTGTTACACGGGCAAAAAAAACTAAAACCTGTGTGCCCTTGAATTTCCTTGTGCCACTCGGCGGGGTTCAAATCTGAGAAAGCCCAGGTTGGTGAAGATGTGGGTGAAGATGCGAGGTTTGGGTGGAAATGATAGCTCGAAGATGTATTGAAGATGGTATGAATGTACGGAGCGACAGCGAGCCGGAATTTACTACTATGAAAGGGTAAGGTATTTGACTCGCTATGAACTTCGATAACACGACGGAGTTACTAGGGATTTGTGGGAATTCGACATTCTGTGTGATTTTGGTGTGTCGCGTTTCCTGTATGGCAATGATTCCCATTCATACTTCACTGAGTAGCGCCAATTCGAGACAGAACATGAGCAGCGCGGCCTTCATAGTTCAAGACAAGCGTAGCAAGATAACATGACATCGCGGTGCAGAGATTTTGAACATTCAGACGTTAAGATAAAGCAAGATAAAAAGACAGTTTCGTGGAATGACATGTCTCTGTTGCAAGCTCTAAAAGAAAAAAATCCCAAACCGAAATGAATTAAAACCAAGGAAGGAATCTTTCTCTGTCCCTTCTAAATAAAGACGAGTCCACGAGTATTCACAATAAACCTATATAAGATCCCCAGAAGATCTAATACATCAAATTCATGCCTTTTTCACGACTTTTTTGGTTCTGGCCACCGCACCAGTTGAGGCCACCTTCTTCTTTTTCGCAGCAGCCGCTGTCGCTGCGGCGGGCTTAGCTTTTGGCTTCACGTCAGCAGCACCGTTAGCAGCCACAGCGGTCTTAGTCTTTGCCTTCTTCGCTGCGGGGGCTGCTGTCTTGGTGGTGGTCGCAGCCTCCTCCGACTTTTCGACAGAATCAGTCGATTTCTTGTCGTTTTTTTCCTTCTTCGCAGCAACAGCACCCTTCTTCGTCGCAGCCTCCACCTTCTTCTTCTTGGGGGACTCCTTCTCCTCACTTGGTGCCTCCTCCTCGGCCTTCCTCTTCTTTTGTGTCGTCTGTGATGGTGATGATGCAGCGATATCAATGTCGGGCAAAACGTTGAAAATAGGCAGGGCGATGGAGTCGTTGGTTTTGATGTTGATGGATTGGATGTTGCTCCATTTGCGGGGGATTTTGTCGACGATGGGGCCGATGGCGGTCATAATGTTCGCAACGATTTGGTCGGGTTCTTGTGTCGTCAGACCAATCCGGACAGAACTGTTACAGAGAGAGGACAAGGTTGTCAGTAAGTTCCTTTTTGAGTTGCGAATGATAGAACAGTATGGAACACAGGAGGTCACAGTAGCAATACGTACTTGCAGCAACCGCGGTTAAGGTGCAGGTATGTGGAGGACCTTGCCTTCTTGAACTCCTCTTGCAAGTTAGTTTTCGTCATATCGACGGGAACTGGGTGCCTATGAAACAAGAATTATTCAAATTTGAATTAGAATGGTCGAAATATCGGAACGATGGCGAACCAGAAAACATCCATACGCTTACTTCTTCTTTTCAAAGAACACCTTGCCGAGGATCGGGGGTAATAGAGGAAGCACACGGTCATCTGCGAGGAAAAGATCGTATCCAGAGCATAGTTGCCTCCTCGTTTCGTATGGCTTGTACTTGGTCCGTAATTTGGAAACGCCAATGACCTACAATACAAACACGCAGACCCCAACGTTAAGACCGTGCAAGGAGAAAAGACCTTTCAGCGCACCACACACAGCGAACGATAGTACCTTGCTGATGCCCGTGACACCCTTAGCTTCAAGCAAGGTTTTGAATTCACGTTGCGGGTCCTTTGTTATCAAACAGATGTCGGCGTCGGATGCGATGATAGGGAACTTCAAAGGGCTGTGTTTCGGGTTAAAAGAAAACAAAAGAATGAACTTTTAGGAACATGATACGCTTCAATCGTACGGTGCTGCCGCAACAAGGCGACGGGGAATTTCTGGACCTTACATTCTTTGCGGCTTTATTCTGATTTCGTCCGGGATTTGTTTGGTTCCAACGATCAACCAGACAGTTTGTGCTTCACCTCCTTCAAAGAGCGGTGTTTTGGCCTTTCCTGATGTTTCTTGCTTCTTCTTGATGTATGCCGTAAGGGCCTTGACAGCCTTGGCGACCTTTAAAAATCGAAAACGACGGCAATGCAAGGAAAGGTTAAATTCACTGGGTGGTTGGCATTTCTAGGCCTAAACTTCCACAAATAACCTGAGAAAGGGAAAAACCGCAGAGAGACACAATCACCCACGAAAAGAGACATACCTGCACTTCTTCCAACATAATGAAGTTTATTCTCCCTTTCTATTGTATCTTCGTGTCTTCGGAGCTTACGAGGGAAGGCTGTGTGGTGCTTGTCGTGTTCGTCGCTGGCAGTGTTGCGCTCGTTCACGTCGATTTTCGGTCAAGTCGTACAAAAAAAGAAAGAAAATGGAACACAAGGGAGTACACAAGGGAACACACAAACGTCAGGTTTGCTCCTCCTGCTCACGCGCACTACTCGCGCGCTCTGGGGCAAGCTCCGGGGTGCCAGCCGGTGTGTCAGCTCCAGACAATCCACCTCGAACATTCAATCATCTCCAAATGCACGTGCAAATCTGAACTTTAGAATGAATCCAGAGCAATGGGAAGCTACTTCAATAGTTTCAATGTTGGCCCTGGTCAGCTGAATTAGACTTGAATTGACTGAACTGGCCGAAGTGACTGACCTGACCCTTCGACGGATAAGTGGACTTCGTTTGGCCATGTCATTCAAGTCGTTGACGAGGGAAGGGGAGTAAGGAGCTGAAGTGATGGGATGGCCATCATGGTTTTCGGCACGCCGGCAGCTTAACAAACTCTTCAACCTCTTCCAAACGTTTCACACTCTGGTGACTTGATGTCGCTCCGAGTTGCACTGGTCAACCGATGAGATGTGGTGTGGAGGTCGAGCGCCCCTGCTCAGTGGATTCCAACCACAACAAATAAATGTATACATCATAAGAACCTGACAGGAAATGAAAAACAAAATAAGAGCGGCGTAATTGAGCGGGTGATGTTACAAGACTTCTCGGGGTTTGAAATTGTGGGCAGCCACCAAAACGCCTCAAATGCACCCCTTAAAATGTTCGGATCGAACCGTTGGGAGCACAAACTTCCAACAAGAAAGGGTGAGGGCTTTGAGTGGTCAGAAGGGAAGCCCGGGCAAAGAGGGCGAGATGGGCAAGGTGACTTCATGCTTTCCCGAAAGTGAGCTTGAAGGCATGCGATCATAGCGACAGAGTTCCTGGACGGAGATGGACAGTGGGTTGTGGATGATGGATGGCGGCAAAGTTTGAACTTGACAGCAACGTAAGCAAGTAAAAACTCTGGATCGAACCAGTTCTAAGGGGGAGGGAAGGCGACCGCGCCACACCGCACTCCTTTTCCGATGCACGAAGAAATTTGAAGTCGCTCTCTGCCTTGTTGTCTTTGCCATGGTGGGGGGTTTGGTAGTGCAAGCGTCCAAAAGGTAATTAGTGGCTTGGTGTCCTCACAAATAAGGGAAAAGGATTTCTTCATAACGTCTGCCCGAACATACCGCTACCAACTAGTAAACATCCTCCCCCACTCCATACCCTGTCGCCCGTACATACCCCCCTTCACACTTCACCCGTTCCCCGCCTCTCGACACTCGGCTTCCGCCTTCCACCCACCGCGAAAAGGTACTGTCTCCTCCTCCTTTCCTGCATATGAAGCTTTGATGTACCGCTCTCCTCTTCTTTCGTTCTCACCGAGTTCCTCCGGCTCTTCACCCCACAACAACCAGTCGTCGCTTTCCAACTAGGCATACCTGGACCCAAGGATCCCGCATTGTCTTCGCCTGCCTTTCGTTGAGCCGTGCAAAGACAAACAAAGTGAGTTCTTTGCTAAACACTGTTGTCCCCCATTTCACTCAACTTTTGAGGGTGGTGTCGAGAGTGGGAACGTTTGATCGCATCCGATAGTGGTCCTCTGTCTTGCGTATTCTTTACGCTCTCGTATGGTATGCTCTTCGCAAATCTTACTCACGACCCGCTTTCGCCTCTCTTTCTGCTCAACCACGTGTTCACTCTCCTAAGACTCTTGAGACTGAATATTTGACCTCAAAAACAGTCTCTCCTTTGCTTCTGTATATTTCGTCTTTTTGACCTCAACCACATCTGTCACTGTGGGTATCCTGAGTTTTCTCTTTCCATGCCGTACCCGATCAGCCTTCACTCAACCCCTTATCACAACCACGCTTCATTCAGATCAGCACCCGTCTACGGGTTGTAAGCAACCATGGCCGAAAGCAACATTCGTGTGGTCGCTCGGTTTCGACCGCAAAACTCTCGTGAAATTAAGGAAGGTGGTGTTCCCATCGTCAACTTCGACGATGGCATGACCACTGTCAGATTCGAGGTATGAATCCTCTTCTCTTTTATATCGGCATTGTGATGGCCCAAAATGCACTGTGAATGTCGGTTCACTATGTGGAATATGAACGGAAAGGTGTCTGACTACCCTTCAACCCTGACTTACCACTGCAGAGCAAAGAATACCCGGGTACCTTCACTTTCGACAAGGTATTCGACTGGACAACGTCACAACAACAAATGTTCGACTACACGTCGCTGGCCACTATTGAGGGTAAGCGTTCAGAGAACAGCTGAAAGTCTTCGTCGGCGGGCGAGCATATTGATGCCTTCATCTCCTTTATGTGCATGCTCTAACCTTCCTTGTGGACAAATTGATATTTCAGATGTCATGAAGGGTTACAACGGGACCATTTTTGCCTACGGGCAGACGGGTTCGGGAAAGACCCACACTATGATGGGTGATATGGAGAGCGACGACATGAAGGGTCTCACCCCGCGTCTTGTTGAGAAGATCTTCGAGACGATCTACTGCGCCCCGTCTACACTCGAATTCACGGTCAAGGTGTCATACATGGAAATCTATATGGAGAAGATTCGTGACTTGCTGAATCGTAAGTTACATTTCTTGACGGTTTCGCATTCAACCACTACGGGACACCAAGAAAGACAGACAAAAGAAGAAGCACTGACACACCGTTTGGTCGCCATCCTTCCCTGCAGCTTCCAATGATAACCTCCCCGTGCACGAAGAAAAGAACCGTGGTGTCTATGTTAAGGGTCTGCTCGAAGTTTTCGTCGGTTCCGTCGATGAAGTCTACGAAGCGATGAGGCGTGGTCAAGCTGCGCGTGTCGTTGCCTACACAAGTATGTTCAGCTCTACGCAAAGCGTCTTTGTGAGATTCTGGATTGATTGCTAACGAATTGATTTCCATCATACCTCAACCAGACATGAACGCCGAGAGTTCTCGGAGTCACTCCATTTTCGTCATTCAGGTCAACCAGAAGAACCTTGTTGATGGATCTTTAAGGACGGGGAAACTTTACCTGGTCGACTTAGCTGGTTCAGAAAAGGTAATGGGGAGAACACATTCGTCACTGTTCATGCATGGTCGACTTTTGAAAGAGTGGACAGATCCTGACAATGGTATCTCTCGTAGGTCGGCAAAACCGGTGCAACAGGCCAGACATTAGAAGAAGCCAAGAAAATCAACAAATCCTTGTCCGCCTTGGGCATGGTTATCAACGCTTTGACCGACGGCAAGGTATGAGCGTGGATTCATCGAATTTGAGTCACCCGAATATCTGTCATTCGCCAGGATCTGGCCTGACCCTCCATCTTCAAACTCGACTTGTCTTCAATGGTTCCTTGCAGTCTTCCCACATCCCCTACCGTGACTCCAAACTCACCCGTATCCTCCAAGAATCTCTCGGTGGTAACTCCCGAACAACCCTCATCATCAACTGCTCCCCATCCTCCTTCAACGAAGCCGAAACACTATCAACACTTCGGTTCGGTACAAGAGCCAAGACCATCAAGAACAAGGCTAAAGTTAACGCTGAACTTTCACCCGGAGAGTTGAAGCAATTGCTCAAGAAGGCCAAGGTCGAGATCACCAACTTGCAATCATATGCCTCGTCGTTGGAGGGCGAAATCACAAAATGGCGTGCAGGTAAGACAGGTCGAAGAAATAGAGAGAACTAGGCACCCAGGCGCACGGGCCTTCGTGTGGCCCATTTGTGTTCGTGTACGGGTCATGAAAGTTCCCACGTCAATTTTCCCTTGCTCATGTTCCCCACTGTATCGTCTACAATCTGCAACAGGCGAAAAGGTTCCTCAATCCGCTTGGGTAACTCTACAAAACGCTGGTGGCGACAGCTCACCAAGCGCCACCCCCGCCGCACCCGGAACTCCAAAATCGCAAGCTCTGGAGGATATCGCCGCCCGGGCCGCCACACCCGCTCCCGTAGCTATGACGGATGATGAGCGGGAAGAGTTTTTGAAGCGCGAGAACGAGCTCTCAGACCAGCTCGCTGAGAAGGATGAATCCCTCAAACAACAGAAAGCCATCTTGGAGGGTGCTCAGGAAGAACTTGCCTTCCTCAAGAATCGTGAGGCGGACATCGCAAAGGAGAACAAGGAGCTCACGACCACCCTCACCGATGTCAAAGTCCAACTCGAGAAGGTGTCCTTCGAGAACAAGGAGAGCCAGATCGTGGTCGACAGTTTGAAGGAAGCCAATGGGGAGTTGACGAAGGAGATTGAGAACTTGAAGAAGCAGATCGTGGAACTCCAGAGCAAGCAGCCTGTTGCCGGGGCTGCGACCGCGATCAGCGAGGAAGAGAAAAAGAAGAGGAAGGAGGAGAAGATGACGCAGATGATGGCGGAATTCGACCCTTCGGTGAGTTTTGGTTTTGACGTTGTGTTTGCCAAAGAGCATGGGTTGTGATTCAGCACTTTCTGACAGTTTTCAGCAACGCAATGCTAATAATGATCCTCATCTGCGTCGTTCTTCACCATAGGGTTTGATGGCGGACAAGGAGAAGCAAATGCGCGACACTCTCTCCAAGTTGGCTTACATGAACGCCGAGACCGGCATCCCCTCGGCCCCCGAAGACATCGCCAAACAACACCAAGAACTCCTCGAAGCCAAGTCCGTCCTCGACCAACAGGCCGAGATGATCCAAGAGCTCCTCCTCAAAGCCAAGACCGCCAGCGACGACGCCGCCTTCCTCTCCAAGCGCAAGGAAGAACTCGAGGCCAAGCTCGCTTCTCTTGAGCAGGAGTATGAGGAGTTGTTGGACAAGACCATCCAGGAGGAGGAACAGCATGCTTCGGTTGACATCGTCAACGCTATTCAGGACTTGAAGACAAAGCTGGAGACGCAGTACAGTGCTAAGAAGGAGCAATCTGAGAAGGAGATGGAGGAGTTGAGGGTCTTGATGGCGAAGAAGGATGATGAGCTCATGAAGGTTCAGGGGTAAGGATTCTGTTCTGCTTGTTTGTTGTCGATCCGTGATGGGATTTCATTCTGAGTTTGGGTATTGACTTTTGACGTTCCTTTTCCCGCCGTAATTCAGCCAATTGAGCGAAACCCAGAAGTCCAACACCGAACTCAAGGTGTGTATTCGTATTTGCTTTGTACCCTTTGGGTCGCCAAAACTTGCTTCCGCTTCCTCCACTTCCTTGTTTGGAATCCGTATTTCTGTCAGTGATTGTTTTCCCTTTCTTCCTCCTTGCCTATGTGTGCAGAACACCGTCGATTCCCTTAAACGCACCGCACCCAACGGCACTGCTCCTTCGGACTTAGTCAAGAAGGACGAGGAGATTGAGAAGATGAGGAAGACCATGGTAAGAAGCATGGGCTCATCGCCTGTTCGCCTTCACTGTTGCATAACAAATCTTCGGACTCAATTACTTACCCACGACTCTAACAGGGCCAACAACTCGCCGAGTTCGACGCCATGAAGAAGAAGCTCATGCGCGACCTCCAAAACCGGTGCGAAAAGGTCGTGGAACTCGAAATCTCCCTCGACGAAACCCGCGAGCAATACAACAACATCCTCCGTAACTCCAACTCCCGTGCCCAGCAACAAAAGATGGCCTTCCTGGAACGCAACCTCGAACAACTCACCAACGTGCAGAAGCAGCTTGTTGAACAGAACTCGACCTTGAAGAAGGAACTCGCTGTTGCAGAGAGGAAACTTGTTGCGAGGAACGAGCGGATTCAGAACTTGGAGACGTTGTTGCAGGATGCGCAGACGAAGTTGGAGTTGCAGAACCAAAAGTAAGTGGAGCATTTGGGCACTGTTTATTGCACGCCTTCCTAGAGGGAAATGTAATGGTTTGCTGATGCCTCACTCTCTGTGTTTGTTTACAGGTTCGAAGCTCAACTCGCTGCCATGCGCGAAAAGTTGCAGGAAGCTCGTGGTATGTATTCAGAATCATTTATGTGTTTGGAACGTAACCTAGTCCAGGTTCGTGACTCCGCAAACACCAAATCAACTCACTTATCCCCAAATTTTACTTTTTCGCACCAGCCCAAAACCCGACGGCCTCCGCCGGTTGGTTCTACTCAAGCCGGATAGCCAAGCCTCTCCGTGGCGGTGGTGCCCAACCCGTTGCCGGCGAAGAAGATGCCAGGTAAGCCTCGAACGCATATGGGTTCCATATAACACTTCGTTTACACTTGAAGGGCAACGATCTTTGAACGTTCAAATATGTAACCAAATAGTTTCGTACTTCCCACCTTCCACAAACTGTAATCATGCAACACCCAACCTCATCCCTACCAACCATTCGATACTCAATACCCCACACCCCACCAACAGCGCCATTGACATTGATGTCGCCTCCGGCTCCGCCAACGGTACCCCCAACAAACGCTCTTCGTGGTACATCAACCTCTTGAAGAAATAAACGCATGTCGCTGCTGATGTCCGGATTGACCGAAGGACGGAAGAACAAGACAAGATCGACGAAGATGGAACAGTCGGAAGCTAAAGAAGAACTGGCGTGTTCAGCGCGGACAGTTGTCTGTTATTTGGAATGCGAGGGAGTGATGGCCCGCAAAAGTTTTGCGCGAGGCCAGATACTTGATAGTTGTGATGGAGGCGGGAAACAGAAGGACCGATTAGGTAGATAATATTTGAGTATTTAGTTAGGGGTCTTATGGTCGCTAAGCAGGATGTATTCGTTCTGGCTTGGGACTATATGCCACGTTCTTTCTTTCCTTTTTTGATTATATTTTGGTTATGGTTATCTGGTTGTTCGGTTGTGTTGTTTGTTTTTTCGTTCTCTTTTTACCATACCCGAACCGCTGCGCGAACCCCTTTTATTCTCTAGAAAACCCCTCTTTTATACGCCCATTTTCTATAGTTTCCTCCCTTTTCATCCTCACTAACGGAAACGACTTGTGGGGAGGGATGCCGACAGAAGCTTCCTCCCTTTTTGTTTCTTCCCTTTTCTTTCACTCCTTTTTCCCTTTCTTTTCCCCTTTGTTTCTTTTCTTGTACAAGATGAAAACCCCACCCTGTATTTTTGTTTTGTTTTTGTTTTTTTCTTGCGGAATTTCATGAATGAGGAACACCCTTTTTCTATGCTCTGTTGTGAGGTTTAGATGTGTTCGAGAGCAGAGAGTGTATGTCATAGTTCTCTTGCGGCAAGGAAACGGCAAAGAGGAACATGAGCATAGAATATGATAAACAGTCGGTCAACAACCAGAATCGTCAACAAACTGACACCGCAAACCAAGATGGAATTCAGCGACTTGGTGAGCGCGCGAAGTTGCCATGGAAAACTCGCGAAATGGGTGGGGGCAGGCGAAGGGAAAGGGGACTATATACCGCCTGCTAGAACTGGCCGGAACCCCTTCATACCAGCCTTCATACGGGGATGGTAAACTGAACGTTCAAGTGTTGAGTGTGTTGACCATGATCCATCTGGTTATTGAACCTCAACCCGCTGAGTTTCAATCCTGTGTATCACAAGATCACCCTCAAACTGTTCCAAATACCTCAAACCCAGACTCTTGAACAAACCCTTCCCGCCGCTCAGACCACTTTCACCCCTTTCGGAATCGCCACTTTTCGCAACTCGCACTCAACTCTTCAACCACACGATATTCTATTCCTCCTCACGCACTCAGAACCGATCAAACATCCAACCCGCACTTTATCCTCGTCACCGGCTACCCGTCTGTACTTCGTGAGCTTTGCGTCTGGTTCTCGCGGAGTTAATTCATCCGAACGATTGGTGACGGAATTCGTACCGTGAGGTAGGTGAGGAGGGGGGTTGGAATCCCGAAACATGATCTAATTCTAAGCAAAAAGGGTTACGTGGAAGTTCTTGTTTCGAACGTGCCTATGGTGCCCACGATAACATTGTGCTAATATACACCATGCTTTCGCAACTCTGTCCTCTGCAGAACTTTCAACATCTACACTTGCTCGTCTCAAACCCGCAAAAATGCCAGGACTCGATTACGAACCCATCATCACAGACGAACATATCGAAGATTCGTGGCGACGTATGCAACTCGATTTCGTTCGCCGCGACGGAGAGAGCAAGACGGCTTTTTGGCGGCATCAATTCAATGTGAGAGATCGAGAAAATCAAGATCTCCGCGTACGGCTTGCGGAGGCCGAGGCCAAGCTCGCGGAACGCGACGCACGAATTACGCGCCTGACTGCGGACGTCAGCAACATCGAGTAAAAGTTTTTGCACTGTGTTGAGCAGAGAGACGTTGCTGTTGCGGAAGTCAACGTCGCTGAGCATCAACTCTTGATCGGCACGCAGGAGTACAACAGACACCGCGCGGAGCACAACCAAAAGGTCGCAGATCTCAAGAAAAGCGAAGAGGAAATAAAGGAGAAGCTCGTGGAATCGGTAGTCGTTCCTGCTCATGAGGTGACTGTAGAAATCGACCACGAGATTGGGCGGGGTTCACAGGGTTCTGTCTCTAAAGGGCACCTGCGAACCGAAGTGGCCATCAAGGAAACAATTAAATTGGAATCGGATGATCGGGTACGCGTTGGAGAGGGGACAATGCACATCGAACCTTATTTGGGGAAAACCGTAAGTAAATAATCAATTCCCTCTTGTGGCCACCATTTTCCGAGCTTCTTCTCCTCTTCTATAATGGGAAGGATTCATTGTGACTCTTCATACTCATGATTCTCTATTCCATTTCATTTGGGACTGCCAGCTCGATCACCCCAACTTGGTCAAGTGTTTGGGTGCGCGTGAAGATGCGGACCGCATTTTCATGTACTTCGAACACTGCGACCAGAACAGTTGGGTGAACCTTCGCCGCTTCCTCTACCAGTATGTGTCCTTCCTTGTTGGTTCTTCGAATTGTCAAGCCCTCTTTTAAGCGCGCGGACTGTTTATCAATGAACATTTTTACAGATCCGGTCCTTTGTCTCTCGACGCGGGGAAGAAGATCATCAAGCAGCTCATCGACGTCGTCACCTACCTCCACCAGAAGAATGTCGCCCACCTAGACATCAAACCCGAGAACATCCTTGTCAACCCTCACACGTGGCAAATCAAGTTGATCGACTTTGGTTGGGCCGCGATGAGGGTTGAAGCAGGTGTTCTTGCGGATGTGGAGCCCGGGTGAGTATTTCATCCTTTCTACCATCAGAACGTTACCATTACGCCTCACTGCAAGGTTCGCTGACCCTTTGAAATTCCTGCATGCTCTCTTACCCATACATACCACAGAACCGACGCCTACGCTCCTCCTGAGCATCTTCGGGATATTCACGCTCTCTTGGATCCTCAGCTCGTCGATGTCTGGGCAGTTGGTTCCACGATCTTTGAGATCATGGAATGCAACATGCCCTTCGCCAACGTTCTTGGCTCTGATCCGCCAAGATTCAACCGGCTCAACTCCATCCCTGAGATGAAGACGCTCGTGCAAAAGATGCTCCGGAGGAACACCGCCTCAAGACGAAGGATGAGCTCTCTTGTGCGGTCTGTGGAGGGATGGTGAATTGGTGATAGTGCGGCGCGGCATCCACCAACTTCTCCTCATCAACCTCAACACACTTCATACCATCATATCCGCACGCCCTTGCCGCCACCACCATCCGCATCTCTACTCCCGAATCCATTCTTCTGTCTTACTCTTTCTATTTTTTTTTTCTTTTTTCCTTCTTTGTCTTTCCTTCTTTCTCTTTTTACTTTCTTTTTTTCTACACTTTTCGCCCTTCCTTCCCCTCTCCGCTGCCTCTCTCATTCCACCTCAATTCACATCAAAGTCATCCTCCCCAACCCTTCTCAATCAACACAACCCAACCCCCGTCTCCAAAGCCCAACTCCGCCAAAACTGCAAACTCTGCCTTCGGGTGGGGTAAGCGGTCGCGGCATAAGGAGTTCGGGCTTCTTAAATAGTAATTGTGTCTTGTTTTTTACGTCAACAACTTCAACACCATCCTCATCCTTATCACCATTATCACCAAAATCCGCCGCCCTCATCAATACCACCCATCCGCCGTCGCAAAAACCCAACTCCGCCAAAACTGCAAACCCTGCCTTCCGGTGGGATAAGCGGTTGCGGCACATGGAGTTCGTAAAAACAAAATTGTCTTCTCAACACCACCACCAACCTCCACCCTCATCACCACCACCCCATCCAGCAATCCCAACCTCGCCAAAACTTGCAACCTCTGCCTTCGGGTGGGGTAAGCGGTTGCGGGGAATGGAGTTGGGGCTTTTTATCGAAGAATATCGCCTTACATCAACAACCTCATTCATCATCATCACAATCATCCCTCCGTCGGCCTACCTGCGCGTGATGGGTCGGATCGTTATGGCGGGTGTTTCTTCGCAGATTTCGCAGTGGCGGCGAAGGTTCACGAGTTCAACTTCAGTCAATGGGGGAAAGGACGTGATGGGGAGGCCAGGGGACGAAAAGGTGGACCAGTGCAGGAGTTAGTGCGATGAGGGTGTCGGATGTTGTTGACGGATGTGGAAGAGCAAGTTAGTCTGACTTCGGTTTCTCCATCGCGCTTGCTTTAGGTTGGGTTCGAGTTTGTGTTTGTTTTTGCTTTTGAACGCCGTACCCTAAAAATGACTTCGTTCTCTGTAGCCTTGCGCCAAGTCTTCAATTCTCGTGCGGCCTCGCCGCCTCCCTCTCTTTCAACCCTTTTCTGCAGAGGAGCACCTCGCGAAACTGACATGGCGCGTTGTGCAGACGTAGCCCTGTTGACATACGACCGGAGTGATTGATCTTTTTGTCCCCTTGCGTCATTCCCGCGGTTTCGCAAGCGCTCTCAGATGTCACCCATCCACGCTTAGAAACCATCGTCACAGCCACCTCTTCCACCACCGCGCAAACCCCACGATAACAACGTCAAAAACCACGCTGGAGATGTCTGTCAAGTCGCCGATGGAAACGAATTTGCTGTCGAGGAGTTGCGTCAGCAGGCTTCCGGTGATGGCTGAGAGAGAGACACACGTCGATTTGCGTATGAGGGGTGTGGATGAAGAGTGTTGCAGGACTTTGGGAGAGGTGAGATTTGTTTCTGTTTTGGAAGGGGAGAAAACGATGTCGTCGAATCTCCGTGCGTTTGTGATTTTCTGGTGAAAAGTGGGCATGAAAAAGGGGGTAGGAAAACGGAGGGTTGATCTATTCGGACGACTTTCTGGACAAAAACGGATGACGTTAAGGCACTCAGTACTAACCTGAAGAACCGCCTATTATCGCTCGGTTTTGTACTTGTTCAGGTCGCCAACCCAATCCTTGCCAAAACCCCCACAATCTCCGACTTCGACATGTACCTCGAATGCGCACGACGCCAAGGTATTGGCAGTCTTCTAAAGAGCAACCACTATTATCTCAATACCGTGACTCCCACGTCTCCGTCCTCCGCTCACCATCAAAACAACACACCACCCCACTCTGCGTCGTCGATAGTGGTATCTTTTGCCGGAACCGCCCCACTCGTGGGAGGTGTGGTTTGGGATTGGTATGGAGCACACGAAAAGAGCTGGCACTCGAAAGCAGTAGTCCCTGTTGCTCACGCACCCAAACTCCGTACCTCTCCAACAACAAACACAGCACATGTCAGTTTCACCACATTCGTCTGAAGATGCTCATGGTAGCTTCGGTTCAAGTGTCGGAGCCTTGATGATCTTGTGGTCAATAGAGGAAGTGGAAGTCACGGTGTGTTGTCGCGGGCACCATCGTCGAATCTGACACCACTGGCTCTTGACGGAGACTCAACGCATCATTGATTTGACAAAAGACTACAATGATGACAGGTATACGCATCGGGAGTAGCGTAAGAAAAGACTGCAGCAGGACCGGGGATCGGACACACAACTATGGATCCATCGCCAATATCTTTTCTTCCCCGTCGTCAGCCATTGCACTCGCACTGTCGCTTGCCCCAGCATCACCCGAATCACCTCCGCTTCCGATCGGTTCACGCAGATAGTGGACAACGATAAGGACACGTCAGATGAGATTTACGTCGAGATCGAAAAAGTGTTCGATGATGGCATTATTCCCCAAGAAACCGTCGAAGTCTTGCTTTTCTATTGCGCGTACCCCTACGACCACGTTAGATTTCACGCTTTCTGGAAGTTGAGTTACTTCGTGAAATCGATGGGGAGCAGCATGTTGGAGAACAAGCTCGCCGGTGAGACGTTGGTGGGGTACTTGAGAAATGCCGTGGTGCTCTTCATTCCAGCTACACCTCCGATTCCGACGAATATTTCGGATCCTCTGATTCTGAATACGGATCCAATGCTGAATCCGAATCCGAATGCTCGTACCCCGACGACCACGTCAGATTTCAAGCTCTCTAAACGTTGACTTACTTTGCGAAATCGGTGGGGAGTGTCTTGGAGAAGACGCTCGCCACTGAGACGTTGGTGGGGTACTTGAGAAATTCACCTCCAGCTATACCTCCAATTCCGA